>JAKUDI010000547.1:15000-17500 GCA_022702515.1 Ilyophis sp. 1 JC-2022
TTAGGGTTCAAACGGTTTCCCGTTAGGGTTAGGGTTAGTTACCGTTAAAGTTAACGGTTTAAAGTTAAAGCTTAACGGGTTAGGTTAAAGTTAAAAGTTTCAATGTTAAAGTTTAAAGTTAGGGTTAAAGTTAAAGTTAAAGTTAAAGTTAATGTTAAAGTTTACACCGTAAAGTTAAAGTTCAAAGGGTTACAGTTAAGTTAAAGTTACCGTTTCACCGTACCCGTTTCCCGTTCCAGTTAAAGTTTAAAGGTTAAAGTTAAAGTTAAAGTAAGATTACAAGTTCAAGTTAAAGTTAAGTTCAAGTTAAGGTATAAAGTTCAAAGTTTCCCGTTTACAAGTTAAAGTTAAAGTTTCAAGTTACAAGTTACAATCGGTCCCGTTCCAAGTTCAACAGCTTAAAAGTCTAAAGTTAAAGTTAAAGTTACATTAAAAACGTTCAAGTTAAAGTTTAAAGTTAAAGGTTAACGTTACAGTTAAAGTTTAAAGTTCAACGGTTAAACAGTTCCAGTGTAAAGTTATAAGTTAAAGTCTAAATGTTAAATGTATAAAGTTAAAGCTTAAAGTTCAACGTTCCGTTTGTAAGTTAACGTTCAAGTTTAAAGTACAAGTTCCAAGTTAAAGTACGTTCAAGTTAAAGTTAAAGTTAAAGTTAAAGTTTAAGTTAAAGTTAAAGTTAACGTTAACGTTCCAAAGCTTTAAGTTAAAAGTTAAAGTTAAGTTAAAGTGTAACGTTCAAGTTACAAGTGAAAGTTAAACGTTAAAGTTAAACAGTTAAAGTTAAAGTTAACGTTAAACCGTTAAAGATTAAAGTTAAAGTTACAGTTCCAGTTAAAGTTACAGTTACAAGTTACCGTTAAAGTTTAAAGTTTAAAGTTAAAGTTCACGTTAAAGTTAAAGTTAAGTTAAAGTTAAAGTTAAGTTTAAAAGTTAAAGGTTAAAGTTAAAGTTTAATAGTTACCAAGTTAAAGTTACAGTTAAAGTTACAGTTAAAGTTAAAGTTCACCTTTCCCGTTCACCGTTCAAAGTTACACAGTTAAAGTTAACGGGTTCAAGTTAAATGTTACCAGTTACCAGTTACCGTTAAAGTTAAATGTTAAACGTTAAAGTTCAAGTTAAATCGTGTTCAAGTTAAAGTTACCAGTTCAAAGTTCCAGTTCAAAGTTCCAAGTTACCGTTAAAGTCTCCATTAAGTTAAAAGTTTAAGTTAAGTAGTATCCACGTTACAAGTTCAAAGTTAAAGTTAAAGTTACCGTATAACAGTTTACAAACGTTAAAGTTCAACGTTTAAAGTTAACAGTTAAACGTTACAAGTTAACAGTTAAAGTTAAAGTTAAAGTTTAAAGTTTCAGTTAACAGATTCAAGTTAAAGCTTAAAGTTACCGCTTTAACGTTATCAACGTTTACAAGTTAAGTTAAAGTTACAGTTCAAGTCCTCAAGGTAAAGTTACGTCCAGTTACCAGTTACAGTTAAATGTTAAAGTTTAAAGTTAACGTTAAACGTTAAAGTTTAAAGTTTAAAGTTAAGTTAAAGGCTTTCAAAAGTTCAAGTTAAAGTTAAAAGTCTAAAGTTCCAAGTTAAAGTTAAGTTAAAGTTCCGTTCAAAGTTAAAGTTAAAGTTAAAAGTTAAAGTTAAAGTTAAAGTTAACGTTAAAGTCCCGTTCAACGTTAACGTTAAAGTTAAAGTTAAAGTTAAAGTTCAAAGTTACAGTTAAAGTTAAAGTTAAAGTTAAAGTTAAAGTTAAAGTTAAAGTTAAAGTTAAAGTTAAAGTTAAAGTTAAGTTAAAGTTAAAGTTAAAGTTAAAGTTAAAGTTAAAGTAAAGTTAAAGTTACCAGTTAAAGTTAAAGTTAAGTTAAAGTTACAAGTTAAAGTTCAAAGTTAAAGTTAAAGTTAAAGTTAAAGTTAAAGTTAAAGTTAACGTTAAAGTTAAAGTTAAAGTTAAAGTTAAAGTTAAAGTTAAAGTTAAAGTTAAGTTAAAGTTAAAGTTAAGTTAAAGTTAAAGTTAACGTTAAAGTTAAAGTTTAAGTTAAAGTTAAAGTTAAAGTTAAAGTTAAGTCGTTTAGTTAAAGTTCAAGTTAAAGTTAAAGTTAACAACTAGTTAAAGTTAAGTTAACGTTAAGTTAAAGTTAAAGTTACCGTTAAAGTTAAAGTTAAAGTTAAAGTTTAAGTTAAAGTTAAAGTTAAAGTTACGTTCAAGTTAAAGTTAAAGTTAAAGTTAATGTAACAGTTAAAGTTTAAGTTAAGTTAAAGTTAAAGTTAACGTTAAAGTTAAAGTTACAGTTAAGTTAAAGTTACAGTTAAACGTTAAAGTTAACGTTAAAGTTAAAGTTAACGTTCATCAGTTAAAGTTAAAGTTAAACGTTAAAGTTAAAGTTAAAGTTAAAGTTAAAGTTAAAGTTAAAGTTAAAGTTAAAGTTAAAGTTAAGTTAAAGTTAAAGTTCAGTTAAGTTGTTAAAGTTACGTTCAAGTTAAAGTTAACGTTAAAGTTAACGTTACAAG
>JAKUDI010000547.1:22500-25898 GCA_022702515.1 Ilyophis sp. 1 JC-2022
TAACCTAACCCTAACCCTAACCCTAACCCTAACCCTAACCCTAACCCTAACCCTAACCCTACCCTAACCCTAACCCTAACCCTAACCTAACCCTAACCCTAACCCTAACCTAACCCTAACCCTAACCCTAACCCTAACCCTAACCCTAACCCTAACCCTAACCTAACCCTAAAACCCTAACCCTAACCCTAACCTAACCCTAACCCTAAACCCTAACCCTAACCACCCTAACCTAAACCCTAACCCTAACCCTAACCCTAACCTAACCCTAACCCTAACCCTAACCCTAACCCTAACCTAACCCTAACCCTAACTAACCTAACCCTAACCCTAACCCTAACCTAACCCTAACCATCACCCTACCGTAACCCTACCCTAACCCTAACCCTAACCCTAACCCTAACCCTAACCCTAACCCTAACCCTAACCCTAACCCTAACCCTAAATCTAACCCTAACCAAAACCCTAACCATACCCCTAAACCTAACCGATACCCTAACCATACCCCTATACCTAACCAAAACCCTAACCATACCCCTAAATCTAACCCTAACCAAAACCCTAACCATACCCCTAAACCTAACCGAAACCCTAACCATACCCCTAAACTTAACCAAAAGCCTAACCATACCCCTAAACCTAACCAAAAGCCTAACCATACCCATAAACCTAACCAAAACCCTAACCATACCCCTAAATGTAACCCTAACCAAAACCCTAACCATACCCCTAAACCTAACCGATACCCTAACCATACCCCTATACCTAACCAAAACCCTAACCATACCCCTAAACCTAACCAAAAGCCTAACCATACACCTAAACCTAACCAAAACCCTAACCATACCCCTAAACCTAACCAAAACCCTAACCATACCCCTAAATCTAACCCTAACCAAAACCCTAACCATACCCCTAAACCTAACCCTAACCAAAACCCTAACAATACCCCTAAACCTTACCGAAACCCTAACCATACCCCTAAACCTAACCGAAACCCTAACCATACCCCTAAACCTAACCAAAACCCTAAGCATACCCCTAAATCTAACCCTAACCAAAACCCTAACCAAAACCCTAACCATACCCCTAAACCTAACCCTAACCAAAACCCTAACCATACCCCTAAACCTAACCCTAACCAAAACCCTAACAATACCCCTAAACCTAACCAAAACCCTAACCATATCCCTAAACCTAACCCAAACCAAAACCCTAACCATACCCCTAAACCTAACCCTAACCAAATTGCTAAACAAATTCCTAAACAAATTTTAAAAAGTCAAAAAAGTCAAAAAGTCAAAAAGTCAAAAAACTCTATAATCCTATGTCCAAAAAGTGCCAAAATGGTCACCAAAATAAAAATGCAGTTTTTCTATTCCAATGGATAGAAAATCATTTTAACTTCATCACTGTGGTAAAATAAAATTTAAATAATGCATTTTGAGACATTTATGGTACAAAATGTGTTTTATTGGACAATCAGAAAATGACATAAGACTATAGGCTTATGTCCAAATGGTATTAAAATGGTCAACAAAATAAAAATGCGATTTTTTGATTCCAATGGATAGAAAATCATATTAACTTCATCCCTGTGGTAAAATAAAATAAAAATAATGCATGTTGAGACATTTATGGTAAAAAATGTGTTTTATTGGACAATCAGAAAAAGACATAAGACTATAGTCTCATGTCCAAATGGTGGCAAAATGGTCAACAAAATAAAAATGCGATATTCAAATGACAAATTATTCAAAAAAGTCACAAAAGTGAAGTAACAAAATAAAAAATCCAATAAGAATGTCTTAAAAATATTTAAAAAATAAATAATTGACAAAAAAGAATAATATTTTATAAACTTTTTAAATAAAAAAATAATGAAAAGAAAAATTCAAAAAATAATTTTAAATAGAAGTCAGAAAAAATTAAAAAGTGTTAGAGTTAGGGTTAGGGTTAGGGTTAGGGGATAAGGGTTAGGGTTAGGGTTAGGGTTTGACTCGCTAGAATCAAAATATTCAAAAGACAAATTATTCAAAAAAGTCACAAAAGTAAACTAAAAAATTAAAAAATCCAAAATTGATTTCTTAAAAATATTTTAAAAATAAAAAAAGACAAAAAATTATAATATTTTATAAACTTTTTAAATAAAAAAATAATAAAAAGAAAAATTCAAAAAGAAAATACAGAAATAAATTTGTAAAAACATTGAGATAAAAGATCTGAAAAAAATTCTAAAATATTTTTTAAATAGAAGTCATAAAAAAAAATTAAAAGGTGTTAGAGTTAGGGTTAGGGTTAGGGGTTAAGGGTTAAGGTTAGGGTTAGGGTTTGACTCGCTAGAATCAAAATATTCAAAAGACAAATTATTCAAAAAAGTGACAAAAGTGAACTAACAAAATAAAAAATAAAAAAAGAATTTCTTAAAAATATTTAAAAAATAAAAAATAGACAAAAAATTATAATATTTTATAAACTTTTTAAATAAAAAAATAATAAAAAGAAAAATTCAACAAAGAAATACAGAATTAAATTTGTAAAAACATTGAGATAAAAGATATGAAAACAATTCTAAATTTTTTTTTAAATAGAAGTCAGAAAAAATTTAAAAGTCTTAGAGTTAGGTTTTGGGTTATGGGTTAGGTTTTTGAGTTAGATCTTTATTTCCCAAGTAAACCCTTGTGAGGATGCCTTGGGAAGGAAAGTTTGCGCTGGCCATTCAGGGTACTGCAACCTTTAATTTAGGAAAAATTTGGTCCCTTCTTTAGTTTTAAGTTCTACCAGCGTTTATTTAAACCTGCTGGGAATATGGTGTTAAGTTTTGTAATCCAATGTCTTTCTGTTCTACGTCTGTCCTCTCGTGTCCAGTTTATGTTTGCTTGAAGACCCGATATTTCTAGTGTGTCGAGTCCATGGTGTAGGAAGTGCGGCACTAGGTGTATATCTATTTCTCTATGATTTTTGACGTTATATACGTGTTGTGCTAATCTAGTCCTAATTTCATTTCCTGTCTCTCCTACATATTTTATGTTACAACGTTTGCACTGTATTGCATATACACAGTTCTGTGTGTTGGCTGTGATTGTTTGTCTTATAAGATATGTTGTGTTCGTGGTGTTGTTCTTGATTGCCGTGCTCCGTTTGTGGAAGGTCCGGCTCTGTGTGGGTGCTGTGTTAATCACTGGTAGTTTCAGTGGCGGGCCGTGCATTTCACACCTAGGCCTTCAGTGATGTCCTACACAGTCCTACCTGAATTATTCCACCTCTTAATACCATCATTATGACGCCATGGCTCTAGAAACTATACATTTAGACAGAAACGCAGTATAACCGGGCGTTGCATCACCTTAACATAGTCAAGTACAACAGTTATATTCATATTTCCGAAGCATTTATAA
>JAKUDI010000548.1:0-57130 GCA_022702515.1 Ilyophis sp. 1 JC-2022
TACACACTCAGTATTTTAACAATGTATGTGATATGATTGACAGAGTTGCTGATACAAAGGGTGACATTTTTTTTGCTTGGAGACATGAATATAGACTGGCTAGCTAGTAATTGTTCCATGAAGAAGAGGTTGTCATCATTAATTAGTGCTTGTAATTTGTCACAAATAGTTTCTATGCCGACAAGAGTTTGTACTAATTATACAGGACATACTTCTTCAACATGCATCGATCATATTTACACCAATGTCTCTGAGCACTGTTCAAAGCCAGTTTCTCTACCAGTAGGATTCAGTGATCACAATATGGTAGCAACTGCAAGAAAATCAAAAATTCCAAAAGCAAGTGCCAAAATTGTATTCAAAAGGACATACAAGAATTTTATTGAAGACAATTTTATAGATGATGTTGGAAATATTGATTGGAGTGGTGTGTATGCGGCTGAAGAACCAGAGATGTCTTTAAATGTTTTCATGAATGTGTTTATTGATATAGTTAATAGACATGCCCCGATGAAGAAGTTTACAGTGAAATCTAGAACAGCCCCTTGGATTGATGAGATGAAATGTTTAATGAAACAGAGGGATGAAGCCAAAATGGTGTAAGCAAAATCTTGTTTATTAGTGGATAGACTAAATTATTGTAAATTGAGAAATCTGGTAACTAAATTGAAAAAAAGTAAGAAGAAGGAATATTATAAGCAAAGAATAAGTGATATTAGAGATGATGGTAAACAACTTTGGAATACTCTGAATGAAATCATGGGAAGAAAGAAAAATGGGTGTGCTTCGTTTGTAGAGGCTGATGGGATGTTCTTAACAAAGCCACTAGACATTGCTAATTACTTTAATAACTTTTCTGCTAGTAAAGTTGACAAATTGAGGCTGAATATGTGCTGCACCAATTCCAACACTTTTAAACTAATAAGCAATGACATAATGAGGAGTAAGAACTGTACATTTGATTTCCAATGTGTTGACACTGAGGAGGTCAGGAGGATGTTGGAGTCCCTCCCTGCTTATGGTTCAGCCAGAACTGACAACCTAGACAGTAAGATAATAAAGCTAGCTGCTAATCACATTTCAGGGCCTATATGCCATATATTGAATCAATGTTTGTTAAGCAGAACGTGTCCGGGATCATGGAAAGAGGGTAAAATTATACCATTGCCCAAGGATAGTAGATCAACTTTCAGTGGACCTAACAGTAGACCTATAAGTATTCTTCCTGTACTCAGCAAAGTTATGGAAAGGATTATTTATGTGCAGATTCAGGACTACTTCACTTTAAATGGACTAACCACCAAATATCAACATGCATACAGACAGGGCCATTCTACCAGCACTGCACTCACTCAGATGACTGCACTCACCACCAAATATCAACATGCATACAGACAGGGCCATTCTACCAGCACTGCACTCACCACCAAATATCAACATGCATACAGACAGGGCCATTCTACCAGCACTGCACTCACCACCAAATATCAACATGCATACAGACAGGGCCATTCTACCAGCACTGCACTCACTCAGATGACTGCACTCACCACCAAATATCAACATGCATACAGACAGGGCCATTCTAGCAGCACTGCACTCACTACCAAATATCAACATGCATACAGACAGGGCCATTCTACCAGCACTGCACCCACTCAGATGACTGCACTCACTACCAAATATCAACATGCATACAGACAGGGCCATTCTACCAGCACTGCACTCACTCAGATAACTGCACTCACTACCAAATATCAACATGCATACAGACAGGGCCATTCTATCAGCACTGCACTCACCACCAAATATCAACATGCATACAGACAGGGCCATTCTACCAGCACTGCACTCACTCAGATGACTGCACTCACCACCAAATATCAACATGCATACAGACAGGGCCATTCTACCAGCACTGCACTCACTACCAAATATCAACATGCATACAGACAGGGCCATTCTACCAGCACTGCACCCACTCAGATGACTGCACTCACTACCAAATATCAACATGCATACAGACAGGGCCATTCTACCAGCACTGCACTCACTCAGATAACTGCACTCACTACCAAATATCAACATGCATACAGACAGGGCCATTCTACCAGCACTGCACTCACTCAGATGACTGCACTCACTACCAAATATCAACATGCATACAGACAGGGCCATTCTACCAGCACTGCACTCACTACCAAATATCAACATGCATACAGACAGGGCCATTCTACCAGCACTGCACTCACTACCAAATATCAACATGCATACAGACAGGGCCATTCTACCAGCACTGAACTCACTCAGATGACTGCACTCACCACCAAATATCAACATGCATACAGACAGGGCCATTCTACCAGCACTGCACTCACTACCAAATATCAACATGCATACAGACAGGGCCATTCTATCAGCACTGCACTCACCACCAAATATCAACATGCATACAGACAGGGCCATTCTACCAGCACTGCACTCACTCAGATGACTGCACTCACCACCAAATATCAACATGCATACAGACAGGGCCATTCTACCAGCACTGCACTCACCACCAAATATCAACATGCATACAGACAGGGCCATTCTATCAGCACTGCACTCACCACCAAATATCAACATGCATACAGACAGGGCCATTCTACCAGCACTGCACTCACTCAGATGACTGCACTCACCACCAAATATCAACATGCATACAGACAGGGCCATTCTACCAGCACTGCACTCACTACCAAATATCAACATGCATACAGACAGGGCCATTCTACCAGCACTGCACCCACTCAGATGACTGCACTCACTACCAAATATCAACATGCATACAGACAGGGCCATTCTACCAGCACTGCACTCACTCAGATAACTGCACTCACTACCAAATATCAACATGCATACAGACAGGGCCATTCTATCAGCACTGCACTCACCACCAAATATCAACATGCATACAGACAGGGCCATTCTACCAGCACTGCACTCTCTCAGATGACTGCACTCACTACCAAATATCAACATGCATACAGACAGGGCCATTCTACCAGCACTGCACTCACCACCAAATATCAACATGCATACAGAAAGGGCCATTCTACCAGCACTGCACTCACTACCAAATATCAACATGCATACAGACAGGGCCATTCTACCAGCACTGCACTCACTCAGATGACTGCACTCACTACCAAATATCAACATGCATACAGACAGGGCCATTCTACCAGCACTGCACTCACCACCAAATATAAACATGCATACAGACAGGGCCATTCTACCAGCACTGCACTCACTCAGATGACTGCACTCACTACCAAATATCAACATGCATACAGACAGGGCCATTCTACCAGCACTGAACTCACTCAGATGACTGCACTCACTACCAAATATAAACATGCATACAGACAGGGCCATTCTACCAGCACTGCACTCACCACCAAATATAAACATGCATACAGACAGGGCCATTCAACCAGCACTGCACTCACTCAGATGACTGCACTCACTACCAAATATCAACATGCATACAGACAGGGCCATTCTACCAGCACTGCACTCACTACCAAATATCAACATGCATACAGACAGGGCCATTCTACCAGCACTGAACTCACTCAGGTGACTGCACTCACTACCAAATATAAACATGCATACAGACAGGGCCATTCTACCAGCACTGCACTCACCACCAAATATAAACATGCATACAGACAGGGCCATTCTACCAGCACTGCACTCACTCAGATGACTGCACTCACTACCAAATATCAACATGCATACAGACAGGGCCATTCTACCAGCACTGCACTCACCACCAAATATCAACATGCATACAGACAGGGCCATTCTACCAGCACTGCACTCACTCAGATGACTGCACTCACTACCAAATATCAACATGCATACAGACTGGGCCATTCTACCAGCACTGCACTCACCACCAAATATCAACATGCATACAGACTGGGCCATTCTACCAGCACTGCACTCACTACCAAATATCAACATGCATACAGACAGGGCCATTCTACCAGCACTGCACTCACTCAGATGACTGCACTCACTACCAAATATCAACATGCATACAGACAGGGCCATTCTACCAGCACTGCACTCACCACCAAATATCAACATGCATACAGACAGGGCCATTCTACCAGCACTGCACTCACTCAGATGACTGCACTCACTACCAAATATCAACATGCATACAGACAGGGCCATTCTACCAGCACTGCACTCACCACCAAATATCAACATGCATACAGACAGGGCCATTCTACCAGCACTGCACTCACTCAGATGACTGCACTCACCACCAAATATCAACATGCATACAGACAGGACCATTCTACCAGCACTGCACTCACTCAGATGACTGCACTCACTACCAAATATCAACATGCATACAGACAGGGCCATTCTACCCACACTGCACTCACTACCAAATATCAACATGCATACAGACAGGGCCATTCTACCAGCACTGAACTCACTCAGATGACTGCACTCACTACCAAATATCAACATGCATACAGACAGGACCATTCTACCAGCACTGCACTCACTACCAACTATCAACATGCATACAGACAGGGCCATTCTACCAGCACTGCACTCACCACCAAATATCAACATGCATACAGACAGGGCCATTCTACCAGCACTGAACTCACTCAGATGACTGCACTCACTACCAAATATCAACATGCATACAGACAGGGCCATTCTACCAGCACTGCACTCACTACCAAATATCAACATGCATACAGACAGGGCCATTCTACCAGCACTGCACTCACTACCAAATATCAACATGCATACAGACAGGGCCATTCTACCAGCACTGAACTCACTCAGATGACTGCACTCACTACCAAATATCAACATGCATACAGACAGGGCCATTCTACCAGCACTGCACTCACTACCAAATATCAACATGCATACAGACAGGGCCATTCTACCAGCACTGCACTCACCACCAAATATCAACATGCATACAGACACGGCCATTCTACCAGCACTGCAGTCACTCAGATGACTGCACTCACTACCAAATATCAACATGCATACAGACAGGGCCATTCTACCAGCACTGCACTCACTACCAAATATCAACATGCATACAGACAGGGCCATTCTACCAGCACTGCACTCACCACCAAATATCAACATGCATACAGACAGGGCCATTCTACCAGCACTGCACTCAGATGACTCAGATAACTGCACTCACTACCAAATATCAACATGCATACAGACAGGGCCATTCTACCAGCACTGCACTCACCACCAAATATCAACATGCATACAGACAGGGCCATTCTACCAGCACTGCACTCACTACCAAATATCAACATGCATACAGACAGGGCCATTCTACCAGCACTGCACCCACTCAGATGACTGCACTCACTACCAAATATCAACATGCATACAGACAGGGCCATTCTACCAGCACTGCACTCACTCAGATAACTGCACTCACTACCAAATATCAACATGCATACAGACAGGGCCATTCTATCAGCACTGCACTCACCACCAAATATCAACATGCATACAGACAGGGCCATTCTACCAGCACTGCACTCACTCAGATGACTGCACTCACCACCAAATATCAACATGCATACAGACAGGGCCATTCTACCAGCACTGCACTCACTACCAAATATCAACATGCATACAAACAGGGCCATTCTACCAGCACCACTGCACTCACTAACAAATATCAACATGCATAAGACAGGGCCATTCTACCAGCACTGCACTCACTCAGATGACTGCACTCACTACCAAATATCAACATGCATACAGACAGGGCCATTCTACAGCACTGCACTCCTCACATGAACTGCTTCACTACCATAGCATACAGACAGGCCATTCTACCAGCACTGCACTCACAATGACACTCACTACCAATATCACATGCATACAGGGGCCATTCTACCAGCACTGCACTCACTACCAAATATCAACATGCATACAGACAGGGCCATTCACTACCATCAACTGCACTCAGATGACTGCACTCACACCAAATATCAACATGCATACAGACAGGGCCATTCTACCAGCACTGCACTCACTACCAAATATCAACATGCATACAGACAGGGCCATTCTACCAGCACTGCACTCACTCAGATGACTGCACTCACTACCAAATATCAACATGCATACAGACAGGGCCATTCTACCAGCACTGCACTGCACTCACCACCAAATATCAACATGCATACAGAAAGGGCCATTCTACCAGCACTGCACTCACTACCAAATATCAACATGCATACAGACAGGGCCATTCTACCAGCACTGCACTCACTCAGATGACTGCACTCACTACCAAATATCAACATGCATACAGACAGGGCCATTCTACCAGCACTGCACTCACCACCAAATATAAACATGCATACAGACAGGGCCATTCTACCAGCACTGCACTCACTCAGATGACTGCACTCACTACCAAATATCAACATGCATACAGACAGGGCCATTCTACCAGCACTGAACTCACTCAGATGACTGCACTCACTACCAAATATAAACATGCATACAGACAGGGCCATTCTACCAGCACTGCACTCACCACCAAATATAAACATGCATACAGACAGGGCCATTCAACCAGCACTGCACTCACTCAGATGACTGCACTCACTACCAAATATCAACATGCATACAGACAGGGCCATTCTACCAGCACTGCACTCACTACCAAATATCAACATGCATACAGACAGGGCCATTCTACCAGCACTGAACTCACTCAGGTGACTGCACTCACTACCAAATATAAACATGCATACAGACAGGGCCATTCTACCAGCACTGCACTCACCACCAAATATAAACATGCATACAGACAGGGCCATTCTACCAGCACTGCACTCACTCAGATGACTGCACTCACTACCAAATATCAACATGCATACAGACAGGGCCATTCTACCAGCACTGCACTCACCACCAAATATCAACATGCATACAGACAGGGCCATTCTACCAGCACTGCACTCACTCAGATGACTGCACTCACTACCAAATATCAACATGCATACAGACTGGGCCATTCTACCAGCACTGCACTCACTACCAAATATCAACATGCATACAGACAGGGCCATTCTACCAGCACTGCACTCACTCAGATGACTGCACTCACTACCAAATATCAACATGCATACAGACAGGGCCATTCTACCAGCACTGCACTCACCACCAAATATCAACATGCATACAGACAGGGCCATTCTACCAGCACTGCACTCACTCAGATGACTGCACTCACTACCAAATATCAACATGCATACAGACAGGGCCATTCTACCAGCACTGCACTCACCACCAAATATCAACATGCATACAGACAGGGCCATTCTACCAGCACTGCACTCACTCAGATGACTGCACTCACCACCAAATATCAACATGCATACAGACAGGACCATTCTACCAGCACTGCACTCACTCAGATGACTGCACTCTACCAAATATCAACATGCATACAGACAGGGCCATTCTACCCACACTGCACTCACTACCAAATATCAACATGCATACAGACAGGGCCATTCTACCAGCACTGAACTCACTTAGATGACTGCACTCACTACCAAATATCAACATGCATACAGACAGGGCCATTCTACCAGCACTGCACTCACTACCAACTATCAACATGCATACAGACAGGGCCATTCTACCAGCACTGCACTCACCACCAAATATCAACATGCATACAGACAGGGCCATTCTACCAGCACTGAACTCACTCAGATGACTGCACTCACTACCAAATATCAACATGCATACAGACAGGGCCATTCTACCAGCACTGCACTCACTACCAAATATCAACATGCATACAGACAGGGCCATTCTACCAGCACTGCACTCACTCACTACCAAATATCAACATGCATACAGACAGGGCCATTCTACCAGCACTGAACTCACTCAGATGACTGCACTCACTACCAAATATCAACATGCATACAGACAGGGCCATTCTACCAGCACTGCACTCACTACCAAATATCAACATGCATACAGACAGGGCCATTCTACCAGCACTGCACTCACCACCAAATATCAACATGCATACAGGCACGGCCATTCTACCAGCACTGCAGTCACTCAGATGACTGCACTCACTACCAAATATCAACATGCATACAGACAGGGCCATTCTACCAGCACTGCACTCACTACCAAATATCAACATGCATACAGACAGGGCCATTCTACCAGCACTGCACTCACCACCAAATATCAACATGCATACAGACAGGGCCATTCTACCAGCACTGCACTCACTCAGATGACTGCACTCACTACCAAATATAAACATGCATACAGACAGGGCCATTCTACCAGCACTGCACTCACCAACAAATATCAACATGCATACAGACAGGGCCATTCTACCAGCACTGCACTCACTACCAAATATCAACATGCATACAGACAGGGCCATTCTACCAGCACTGCACTCACTCAGATGACTGCACTCACTACCAAATATAAACATGCATACACAGACACTCCATTCTACCATCACTGCACTCACCACCAAATATCAAGATGCATACAGACAGGGCCATTCTACCAGCACTGCACTCACCACCAAATATCAACATGCATACAGACAGGGCCATTCTACCAGCACTGCACTCACCACCAAATATCAACATGCATACAGACAGGGCCATTCTACCAGCACTGCACTCACTCAGATGACTGCACTCACCACCAAATATCAACATGCATACAGACAGGGCCATTCTACCAGCACTGCACTCACTACCAAATATCAACATGCATACAGACAGGGCCATTCTACCAGCACTGCACCCACTCGACTGCACTCACTACCAAATATCAACATGCATACAGACAGGGCCATTCTACCAGCACTGCACTCACTCAGATAACTGCACTCACTACCAAATATCAACATGCATACAGACAGGGCCATTCTACCAGCACTGCACTCACTCAGATGACTGCACTCACTACCAAATATCAACATGCATACAGACAGGGCCATTCTACCAGCACTGCACTCACTACCAAATATCAACAAGCATACAGACAGGGCCATTCTACCAGCACTGCACTCACTACCAAATATCAACATGCATACAGACAGGGCCATTCTACCAGCACTGAACTCACTCAGATGACTGCACTCACCACCAAATATCAACATGCATACAGACAGGGCCATTCTACCAGCACTGCACTCACTACCAAATATCAACATGCATACAGACAGGGCCATTCTACCAGCACTGCACTCACTACCAAATATCAACATGCATACAGACAGGGCCATTCTACCAGCACTGCACTCACTACCAAATATCAACATGCATACAGACAGGGCCATTCTACCAGCACTGCACTCACTCAGATGACTGCACTCACTACCAAATATCAACATGCATACAGACAGGGCCATTCTACCAGCACTGCACTCACCACCAAATATAAACATGCATACAGACAGGGCCATTCTACCAGCACTGCACTCACTCAGATGACTGCACTCACTACCAAATATCAACATGCATACAGACAGGGCCATTCTACCAGCACTGAACTCACTCAGATGACTCACTCACCAAATATAAACATGCATACAGACAGGGCCATTCTACCAGCACTGCACTCACCACCAAATATCAACATGCATACAGACAGGGCCATTCTACCAGCACTGCACTCACTCAGATGACTGCACTCACTACCAAATATCAACATGCATACAGACAGGGCCATTCTACCAGCACTGCACTCACCACCAAATATAAACATGCATACAGACAGGGCCATTCTACCAGCACTGCACTCACTACCAAATATCAACATGCATACAGACAGGGCCATTCTACCAGCACTGAACTCACTCAGATGACTGCACTCACTACCAAATATAAACATGCATACAGACAGGGCCATTCTACCAGCACTGCACTCACCACCACATATAAACATGCATACAGACAGGGCCATTCTACCAGCCATGCACTCACTCAGATGACTGCACTCACTACCAAATATCAACATGCATACAGACAGGGCCATTCTACCAGCACTGCACTCACCACCAAATATCAACATGCATACAGACAGGGCCATTCTACCAGCACTGCACTCACTCAGATGACTGCACTCACTACCAAATATCAACATGCATACAGACTGGGCCATTCTACCAGCACTGCACTCACCACTCACTACCAAATATCAACATGCATACAGACTGGGCCATTCTACCAGCACTGCACTCACTACCAAATATCAACATGCATACAGACAGGGCCATTCTACCAGCACTGCACTCACTCAGATGACTGCACTCACTACCAAATATCAACATGCATACAGACAGGGCCATTCTACCAGCACTGCACTCACCACCAAATATCAACATGCATACAGACAGGGCCATTCTACCAGCACTGCACTCACTCAGATGACTGCACTCACTACCAAATATCAACATGCATACAGACAGGGCCATTCTACCAGCACTGCACTCACCACCAAATATCAACATGCATACAGACAGGGCCATTCTACCAGCACTGCACTCACTCAGATGACTGCACTCACCACCAAATATCAACATGCATACAGACAGGGCCATTCTACCAGCACTGCACTCACTGACTGCACTCACTACCAAATATCAACATGCATACAGACTGGGCCATTCTACCAGCACTGCACTCACTGCACTCACCACCAAATATCAACATGCATACAGACTGGGCCATTCTACCAGCACTGCACTCACTACCAAATATCAACATGCATACAGACAGGGCCATTCTACCAGCACTGCACTCACTCAGATGACTGCACTCACTACCAAATATCAACATGCATACAGACAGGGCCATTCTACCAGCACTGCACTCACCACCAAATATCAACATGCATACAGACAGGGCCATTCTACCAGCACTGCACTCACTCAGATGACTGCACTCACTACCAAATATCAACATGCATACAGACAGGGCCATTCTACCAGCACTGCACTCACCACCAAATATCAACATGCATACAGACAGGGCCATTCTACCAGCACTGCACTCACTCAGATGACTGCACTCACCACCAAATATCAACATGCATACAGACAGGGCAATTCTACCAGCACTGCACTCACTCAGATGACTGCACTCACTACCAAATATCAACATGCATACAGACAGGGCCATTCTACCCACACTGCACTCACTACCAAATATCAACATGCATACAGACAGGGCCATTCTACCAGCACTGAACTCACTCAGATGACTGCACTCACTACCAAATATCAACATGCATACAGACAGGGCCATTCTACCAGCACTGCACTCACTACCAACTATCAACATGCATACAGACAGGGCCATTCTACCAGCACTGCACTCACCACCAAATATCAACATGCATACAGACAGGGCCATTCTACCAGCACTGAACTCACTCAGATGACTGCACTCACTACCAAATATCAACATGCATACAGACAGGGCCATTCTACCAGCACTGCACTCACTACCAAATATCAACATGCATACAGACAGGGCCATTCTACCAGCACTGCACTCACTACCAAATATCAACATGCATACAGACAGGGCCATTCTACCAGCACTGAACTCACTCAGATGACTGCACTCACTACCAAATATAAACATGCATACAGACAGGGCCATTCTACCAGCACTGCACTCACCACCACATATAAACATGCATACAGACAGGGCCATTCTACCAGCCATGCACTCACTCAGATGACTGCACTCACTACCAAATATCAACATGCATACAGACAGGGCCATTCTACCAGCACTGCACTCACCACCAAATATCAACATGCATACAGACAGGGCCATTCTACCAGCACTGCACTCACTCAGATGACTGCACTCACTACCAAATATCAACATGCATACAGACTGGGCCATTCTACCAGCACTGCACTCACCACCAAATATCAACATGCATACAGACTGGGCCATTCTACCAGCACTGCACTCACTACCAAATATCAACATGCATACAGACAGGGCCATTCTACCAGCACTGCACTCACTCAGATGACTGCACTCACTACCAAATATCAACATGCATACAGACAGGGCCATTCTACCAGCACTGCACTCACCACCAAATATCAACATGCATACAGACAGGGCCATTCTACCAGCACTGCACTCACTCAGATGACTGCACTCACTACCAAATATCAACATGCATACAGACAGGGCCATTCTACCAGCACTGCACTCACCACCAAATATCAACATGCATACAGACAGGGCCATTCTACCAGCACTGCACTCACTCAGATGACTGCACTCACCACCAAATATCAACATGCATACAGACAGGGCCATTCTACCAGCACTGCACTCACTCAGATGACTGCACTCACTACCAAATATCAACATGCATACAGACTGGGCCATTCTACCAGCACTGCACTCACCACCAAATATCAACATGCATACAGACTGGGCCATTCTACCAGCACTGCACTCACTACCAAATATCAACATGCATACAGACAGGGCCATTCTACCAGCACTGCACTCACTCAGATGACTGCACTCACTACCAAATATCAACATGCATACAGACAGGGCCATTCTACCAGCACTGCACTCACCACCAAATATCAACATGCATACAGACAGGGCCATTCTACCAGCACTGCACTCACTCAGATGACTGCACTCACTACCAAATATCAACATGCATACAGACAGGGCCATTCTACCAGCACTGCACTCACCACCAAATATCAACATGCATACAGACAGGGCCATTCTACCAGCACTGCACTCACTCAGATGACTGCACTCACCACCAAATATCAACATGCATACAGACAGGGCAATTCTACCAGCACTGCACTCACTCAGATGACTGCACTCACTACCAAATATCAACATGCATACAGACAGGGCCATTCTACCCACACTGCACTCACTACCAAATATCAACATGCATACAGACAGGGCCATTCTACCAGCACTGAACTCACTCAGATGACTGCACTCACTACCAAATATCAACATGCATACAGACAGGGCCATTCTACCAGCACTGCACTCACTACCAACTATCAACATGCATACAGACAGGGCCATTCTACCAGCACTGCACTCACCACCAAATATCAACATGCATACAGACAGGGCCATTCTACCAGCACTGAACTCACTCAGATGACTGCACTCACTACCAAATATCAACATGCATACAGACAGGGCCATTCTACCAGCACTGCACTCACTACCAAATATCAACATGCATACAGACAGGGCCATTCTACCAGCACTGCACTCACTACCAAATATCAACATGCATACAGACAGGGCCATTCTACCAGCACTGAACTCACTCAGATGACTGCACTCACTACCAAATATCAACATGCATTCAGACAGGGCCATTCTACCAGCACTGCACTCACTACCAAATATCCACATGCATACAGACAGGGCCATTCTACCAGCACTGCACTCACCACCAAATATCAACATGCATACAGACACGGCCATTCTACCAGCACTGCACTCACTCAGATGACTGCACTCACTACCAAATATCAACATGCATACAGACAGGGCCATTCTACCAGCACTGCACTCACTACCAAATATCAACATGCATACAGACAGGGCCATTCTACCAGCACTGCACTCACCACCAAATATCAACATGCATACAGACAGGGCCATTCTACCAGCACTGCACTCACTCAGATGACTGCACTCACTGCCAAATATAAACATGCATACAGACAGGGCCATTCTACCAGCACTGCACTCACCACCAAATATCAACATGCATACAGACAGGGCCATTCTACCAGCACTGCACTCACTACCAAATATCAACATGCATACAGACAGGGCCATTCTACCAGCACTGCACTCACCACCAAATATCAACATGCATACAGACAGGGCCATTCTACCAGCACTGCACTCACTCAGATGACTGCACTCACTACCAAATATAAACATGCATACAGACAGGGCCATTCTACCAGCACTGCACTCACCACCAAATATCAATATGCATACAGACAGGGCCATTCTACCAGCACTGCACTCACCACCTAATATCAACATGCATACAGACAGGGCCATTCTACCAGCACTGCACTCACCACCAAATATCAACATGCATACAGACAGGGCTATTCTACCAGCACTGCACTCACTCAGATGACTGCACTCACTACCAAATATAAACATGCATACAGACAGGGCCATTCTACCAGCACTGCACTCACCACCAAATATCAATATGCATACAGACAGGGCCATTCTACCAGCACTGCACTCACTACCAAATATCAACATGCATACAGACAGGGCCATTCTACCAGCACTGCACTCACCACCAAATATCAACATGCATACAGACAGGGCTATTCTACCAGCACTGCACTCACTCAGATGACTGCACTCACTACCAAATATCAACATGCATACAGACAGGGCCATTCTACCAGCACTGCACTCACTACCAAATATCAACATGCATACAGACAGGGCCATTCTACCAGCACTGCACTCAGTCAGATGACTGCACTCACCACCAAATATCAACATGCATACAGACAGGGCCATTCTACCAGCACTGCACTCACTCAGATGACTGCACTCACCACCAAATATCAACATGCATACAGACAGGGCCATTCTACCAGCACTGCACTCACTCAGATGACTGCACTCACCACCAAATATCAACATGCATACAGACAGGGCCATTCTACCAGCACTGCACTCATTCAGATAACTGCACTCACCACCAAATATCAACATGCATACAGACAGGGCCATTCTACCAGCACTGCACTCACCACCAAATATCAACATGCATACAGACAGGGCCATTCTACCAGCACTGCACTCACTCAGATGACTGCACTCACTACCAAATATCCACATGCATACAGACAGCGCCATTCTACCAGCACTGCACTCACTCAGATGACTGCACTCACCACCAAATATCAACATGCATACAGACAGGGCCATTCTACCAGCACTGCACTCACTCAGATGACAGATGAATGGTTAAGAGAAATTGATAACTCAAAGGTAGTGGCTGCAGTTATGCTAGATTTCCGTGCTGCCTTTGATGTTATTGATCATAATCTGTTAACTGGAAAGCTCATTTGTTATGGGTTCACTCCTCCTGCCATCACCTTGATTAGGAGCTATCTCTGTGCTAGAACACAGAGAGTTTACTACAATGGCAGCTTATCCAATGTTAGTAACTTATCTTGTGGTGTGCCTCAAGGAAGCTGTCTTGGACCCCTCCTCTTCTCTATTTTCACTAATGATTTGCCTTCTGCTATAAACAATGCTAGTATTGTGATGTATGCGGACGATTCAACAGTGTACTGTGCAGCTAATACATATAACGAACTCAATCTAGTTTTATCAAAATAATTAGAAATAGTGCATGAATGGATTATATTGAACAAGCTTGTTTTAAACATATCCAAGACTAAGAGTATTGTTTTTGGGTGTAGGCATAAACTGGCTTCGAAGCCAAAATTGGATCTATATGTAGCCAAGGAACCCATTGAACAAGTGGAAGAGGTAAAGTTACTTGGTTTGGTCCTGGATAACCATCTGTCATGGTCAGGGCATATTGATGGAATCATACAAAAAATGGGTGTAGGTATTCATATCACAAGACAATGTGTACCTTATGTACCATCTAATATCCTGGAACAAGTCTCTAGATCATTAGTTTTATCCCACCTGGATTACTGTTCAGTAGTTTGGGCCTCAGTCTCGAAAACAGAACTGTCAAAATTACAAGTTGCTCAGAACAGGGCTGGAAGGCTTGTTCTAGGTTGCTCTACTAGAACGTGTATTCACAAAATGCACTCTAGCCTATTGTGGCTTGATGTGGAGAAGAGGCTAATCTCAAGCACAGTGACATTTCTTAGTAATACACTGCGAACACATAAACCTCAGTTCTTGCCAGATCAAATCGTTTTTTGTAATACTGTTCATAACCATAACACCAGAAAGGTTGACAATGGTGATATTATGCAAGCCAAACCAAGAACCAACTTCCTGAAAAAAACTGTGCTTTATAGAGCCAGTACAATTTGGAATTAGTTACCTCTTGATATCCACAAAGAAAAAAATAAAACATTGTTCAAAAAGAGACTGAAGATGCACTTATTAAATGTCTGATGATAGGTTGTTTAATTTTCTTTCTTTGTTTAGTTGGGTTGATTGGACGCTTATTGAGATGTTTGCTTTTGGTTCATGTTTCTATAGGATGACAATGACTCTTTGGGTTAATCTGGATTTGTTTTTATATTTTTTACTGTATCAATAATTGTATGTTCTTCTGTTAATTTGATTTATTTCTCTTATATTTTTTACTGTATCAATAATTGTATGTTCTTCTGTTAATTAGATTTATTTTGTTAAATATATCTTTATTTATTTACTGTCTTAATGTATTATTTGTTGTAATGTTGATTTTGTGTGGACCCCAGGAAAATTAGCAAACTGCTACGGCATAAGCTAATGGGGATCCTTTAAATAAACAAATAAACAAATAAACAATATAAGAAAGGGGGCTATTTGAGTCAGAATTATATCTGTAGAACTGTCAGAGTTCAGTCCAGCAGGATTTTCAGGTCCAAAGTGCTGCAGTTGGCGAGTGTAGCAGACCTTCATAGCATCGCAGACCTTGAAATCTCAATTTAAATCTTCATCACTGAACTCTATCAGTGTTACATTTAAAATATTACATGTTTTATTTTATCTAATATTATTATTCTATAATATATCAACTCTTCTTTGGACACTGAGCACTGTCACTGTTATATTTCAATTATGATGTGTTATATTACACAATTTAATTTAACTATATCAACTCTTCTTTTGCAGACTGAACAGCTGTGACCTCATAGAAGAGTCCTGTGATATTGTGGCCTCAGCTCTCCAGTCATCAAACTCACCCCTGAGAGATCTGGACCTCAGCTACAATAACCTGGGAGATTCAGGAGTGAAGCTGCTCTGTGCTGGACTGATGAGTCCAAACTGTAAACTGCAGAGACTGGGGTGAGTAGTACTGCGTGGTCTTAACTAAGCAGAATCAGTGATTATAGCTCTATGCAGTGAAATATAAAAAGCTCTTTTTTTCTCGGTTTACTTCTCTTTCCAGAAGGATTATTTTCTTGTCCACATTAGTTTCATCCCTCTCTTTTTACTCTTCTATCTCCGTAAAGAAAAGCAGGATATAATCTTATGTGTCTTAGGGTTGCCAGATTTGTGTTTCCTGACCAGAATGTAAGGTTACAGTGGAGTCTGTAGTATCAGGTCACAGGTGATGACTGGATGCTGAATGTATGATTGAGATGGTAAAAGATTGACCATCTGCATAGTAAAATGTTTCAGGTCTGTCACACATTGCAGTCTTCATCCATCTCTATTATTCACTACCTGTTATGAACTCTATGAAAATCCTTCATTTTACTCCACTCTCTTTCACACACTGAACTTGTACTGAAGGTGAGTTGTGCTCCTTCATCACAGACCTGTATGTCCTACAGGGATGTGGTGTTTCTGAAAAAATTGTGCATGAAATGGGTGGTAAAGCTGGACATTTACTTCAGTTGGTGCAATCCCAAAACATTCTGGATATTATACCATTGTAAGGAGGCTTGCGATGTTGAATAGCCTGATTCAGAGATCAATGTTTTAGCTCTAGCTGATGCTGATCTTAATTAAAACATAATTAATTGGAGTATTTAACAAATCATTATTCAAATATAATTTAAATTCTGTAACAGTAGTTGGTCAGGATAATTTAACTTATCTTACTAGACAGGAACACAAGTAGACACCTCACTGTCATATAGTGCACAGACTCATTATATAGCAGGAACACAAAGAGACACCTCACTGCCATATAGTGCACAGGCTCATTATATAGCAGGAACACAAGGGGACACCTCACTGCCATATAGTGCACAGGCTCATTATATAGCAGGAACACAAGGACACACCTCACTGCCATATAGTGCACAGGCTCATTATATAGCAGGAACACAAGGACACACCTCACTGCCATATAGTGCACAGGCTCATTATATAGCAGGAACACAAGGAGACACCTCACTGCCATATAGTGCACAGGCTCATTATATAGCAGGAACACAAGGACACACCTCACTGCCATATAGTGCACAGGCTCATTATATAGCAGGAACACAGGGACACACCTCACTGTCATATAGTGCACAGGCTCATTATATAGCAGGAACACAAGGACACACCTCACTGCCATATAGTGCACAGGCTCATTATATAGCAGGAACACAGGGACACACCTCACTGTCATATAGTGCACAGGCTCATTATATAGCAGGAACACAAGGACACACCTCACTGCCATATAGTGCACAGGCTCATTATATAGCAGGAACACAATGACACACCTCACTGTCATATAGTGCACAGGCTCATTATATAGCAGGAACACAAGGGGACACCTCACTGCCATATAGTGCACAGGCTCATTATATAGCAGGAACACAAGGGGACACCTCACTGCCATATAGTGCACAGGCTCATTATATAGCAGGAACACAAGGAGACACCTCACTGCCATATAGTGCACAGGCTCATTATATAGCAGGAACACAAGGACACACCTCACTGCCATATAGTGCACAGGCTCATTATATAGCAGGAACACAAGGACACACCTCACTGCCATATAGTGCACAGGCTCATTATATAGCAGGAACACAAGGACACACCTCACTGCCATATAGTGCACAGGCTCATTATATAGCAGGAACACAAGGAGACACCTCACTGCCATATAGTGCACAGGCTCATTATATAGCAGGAACACAAGGACACACCTCACTGCCATATAGTGCACAGGCTCATTATATAGCAGGAACACAGGGACACACCTCACTGTCATATAGTGCACAGGCTCATTATATAGCAGGAACACAAGGACACACCTCACTGCCATATAGTGCACAGGCTCATTATATAGCAGGAACACAGGGACACACCTCACTGTCATATAGTGCACAGGCTCATTATATAGCAGGAACACAAGGACACACCTCACTGCCATATAGTGCACAGGCTCATTATATAGCAGGAACACAATGACACACCTCACTGTCATATAGTGCACAGGCTCATTATATAGCAGGAACACAAGGGGACACCTCACTGCCATATAGTGCACAGGCTCATTATATAGCAGGAACACAAGGGGACACCTCACTGCCATATAGTGCACAGGCTCATTATATAGCAGGAACACAAGGAGACACCTCACTGCCATATAGTGCACAGGCTCATTATATAGCAGGAACACAAGGACACACCTCACTGCCATATAGTGCACAGGCTCATTATATAGCAGGAACACAAGGACACACCTCACTGCCATATAGTGCACAGGCTCATTATATAGCAGGAACACAAGGACACACCTCACTGCCATATAGTGCACAGGCTCATTATATAGCAGGAACAATATCAGTACTTGGCAGGCCTTGTTTTTGAAAGTTTTAATTCAGGACTTAGACAGTGCTTTCTTGGCTATACGTGAGTAACTTTGCAACTTTCTTTACGTTGAAAATGTTTTTTGTTGATCATTTATTTTAGTGGGTTTGCTAACTGATGATGATAATGCACAAAGATAATGACATCAACAGAGAGACATGCATGCACAATAAATGCAGACACACTATGCATTCTATGCTATTTATTTATCAATATAATCTATGCAATTTATTTAAATTTACGTTTTGGTTCCTTCAAATGTGGGGATGATGTGTAAAAATGGTTACAATTGCTAATGTCGAAATGGAATGAAACAGAAATAGTAGTTTGTAACGTTATCAATGTCTTGACTGTATTTTTTTATCAATTTAATGCTACCTTGGTGAATACAAGTATACATTTTTTTAAAAACATTGTCAGTGATTCTAAACTTTTGAACGGTAGTGTAGGCGTGAATTTTGAATGAATGACGGTACATATTTTAAAGGGTTGTATATACCACTGGTTCTCAACCCTTGTCCTGAAGGACCCCTGTGTATGCTGGTTTTCGTTCCAACCACAATTGCAATCCCAGAATTATAACAAACCCCTTGAAATACATTTTCTCGCACAGTGTAAACGTTTAGTGTTTTTATGAGTTTTGCCCATCCCTAGTTAAAACATTTTTACCTCTTTTGAATTGTTTGCAATACAGCACAATGTGAATATTGGCTTTTATTCTTCATGGCATGCATAGCTATTGCTCACATAATGTGGCTGAAGAGCGTAAATAATCAATTTAAACATTAAAAACACAGAATTAAGAAATTAACAGCTTGTTATAATTCTGGGATTGCAATAGTGGTTGGAACGAAAAAGCATACACAGGGGTACTCCAGGACCAGGGTTGAGAACCAGTGGTATACTCGGTAGACACGCATAGCCTACAAAGCACAAACGGGAAACTTCGTGTTTGCAAAGTTGCTGACGGTAGGCTAAAGCAACGTTAGGTAGCCTAATAACGGCGGTCGTTGTCACTTTTACCCCTTAGCGCAGATGCCAAATTTGGTCAATTCTCACCTATTTAGGGGGTGCTCTGTTTAAGGCTTTATAACTCCAGGGGCTCTATTTAGGGGGTGCTCTGTTTAAGGCTTTATAACTCCAGGGGCTCTATTTAGGGGGTGCTCTGTTTAAGGCTGTATAACTCCAGGGGCTCTATTTAGGGGGTGCTCTGTTTAAGGCTTTATAACTCCAGGGGCTCTATTTAGGGGGTGCTCTGTTTAAGGCTGTATAACTCCAGGGGCTCTATTTAGGGGGTGCTCTGTTTAAGGCTTTATAACTCCAGGGGCTCTATTTAGGGGGTGCTCTGTTTAAGGCTTTATAACTCCAGGGGCTCTATTTAGGGGGTGCTCTGTTTAAGGCTTTATAACTCCAGGGGCTCTATTTAGGGGGTGCTCTGTTTAAGGCTTTATAACTCCAGGGGCTCTATTTAGGGGGTGCTCTGTTTAAGGCTTTATAACTCCAGGGGCTCTATTTAGGGGGTGCTCTGTTTAAGGCTTTATAACTCCAGGGGCTCTATTTTGGTGATCTAAGCGCATTGCGTGAAGTGCATTTAGGGCGTGTCCAAGTCCATTTTTGCTAGTTTACCAGCGTTTTTTGGGCGCTAAGCATGGCGCAACGTGCAAATGGGCTGAACCTAGTCTCTTCATTAATTATAGGTGTGTCTTGGGCGTGACATGCTATAAACCAATCAAAATGTCATATCTCATTCTCTTTAAAAGCCTGCCAACTTGGCGGATGGCTTATGTGATGGTGAAACAGACATGCTCGTGCGTGTTTAGTGCGATCAAGGAATAGGCTATAAAGATCAATATTATTTGGACTAACCATTATGAGTTTCCGGTAATTCCAGACAGTGCTGTTATTTTACAAAATATATGCGGTTAAATTTTGTTAAAAGCACCTGCAACAGCTGTGAATAAGCTACCAATGGCTTCCATCTCACCTTAGAAAAATACAATAAAGCTGTCAGGTTGGCAACCCAGAGGTCCACACATATTTCCCTTTGTTTTATAATGTCCTGCTTATAGAAATGTGACCAACGCGTTTTACTAGCAGCTTAATCACACATACCTTCACTATAATGTGAAATATCTGATTCAGTTGAATGTCTTTATTTAACATGTTTGTTTGTGTTTCTGGGTCTGCCCCACTGTCTGTCTTTTTACTGCTGAAAACTACAACTGAAGTTCCCTCATGGGAAAATAAGTTATTCTATTCTATGCTTTAAAAACAAGTCCACTTTCCCGGGAAGACTGTGAAAAGTGCAATTTAAAGCAGGTGAAACAGACCTGCTCCTGTATGAAGTTAAAGTGCACATGCACAGAATGGCATTAAAATTAATTGTGAATGAATTGTTCTCTTTAAAATCGTTTTCTTTAGTTATGGTATAACAGGTGACATCAGCAGGGTTTTAATAAGCTGAGAGTATGGAAACCTGGTCACTGTAATTAAAAAAATGGGTATGAAGGACAAAGAATAAGGTTCAGTTAACATGGTGACATTTATCTCCGTTTTTTTAACCGTAGGCTATCGAAAAAACCTTATGCACAGCGAATCCGCTGTAGCCTCGGCTATTCGAAAAACAATACATGCAATATTCACTGGACAAGGTTTTGAACTTTTTTCAGTCAAAACCATTCTATTTACTTCCAGGCTGTAGGCCTAGAGAGCTGTATTGTAATAAATAATAATAATAATAATACATTTTATTTGTATAGCGCTTTTCAGGGACCCAAAGACGCATTACGTAGGTACAAAAAAAACACATAATGAACACATATCACGTAATCACACATAACATAAAAGATAACATAGCAACAACATATGGGCAGTAGCAGTGGGGAACTAGAACATAACAGAACATGAAAAACAAGTCATAACAGCATCAAAGGTAGGGGGGGACAACAGTAAACAGGCAGGTGACAACAGCAGACAGGCAGGTGACAACAGTACAACAATAACAGCAGTAGTGAGTGGATGCAAGAGATGACAAATGGGGAGGGGGGGGGGGGGGTCAGGGGATGAAGTGGATGGTTAGGGGTAGGGGAGGTTGTAGGCCTGGGAGAAGAGATATGTTTTTAACCGGGATTTGAAGATTTGTACTGTGGGTGAGTCTCTGATGAGCTGGGGGAGTGAGTTCCAGAGGCGGGGTGCTGTACGTGAAAATGCTCGGTCACCGTAGGTTTTCAGTCTGGATGGGGGGACGGTGAGAGTGTGAGCAGATCGGAGGGCTCGGGTGGGGTGGTGAAGGATCAGGAGATCGGACAGATAGGGGGGGGCCAGGGAGTGGAGAGCTTTGTAAGTGAGGAGGAGTACTTTGAAGATAATGCGGAAATTTATGGGGAGCCAGTGGAAATTAAGGAGGACAGGGGTGATATGGTCACGGGATCGGGTGTGGGTGAGGAGGCGGGCAGCAGAGTTTTGAACCATCTGGAGTCTATGGAGGGAGCGAGAGGTGATGCCGGTAAGGAGGGAGTTGCAGTAATCCAAACGGGAGGAGATGAAAGCGTGAATGAGGGTTTCAGCAGCAGAGGGGGTGAGGCAGTGTCTGATTTTTGCAATGTTGCGGAGGTGGAAGTATGAGATTTTTATGACAGAGTTGATGTGGGGCTCGAAAGAGAGGGTGGGGTCCAGGATGAAGCCAAGGTTCCGTGCCAGGGGGGAGGGGGTGATGGTGGAGCTATCAACAGTGAGAGAGATGGGTCCGGTTTTTTGAAGAGTGGATTTCGTGCCGATGAGGAGGAGTTCAGTCTTATCGGGGTTGAGTTGGAGAAAGTTGTGAGTTAACCAGGTTCTTATTGCGGAGATGCAGTTTTCAATGTGGGTGAGGGGTGGGTGGTGGACGGATTTGGTGGTGAGGTACAATTGGGTGTCGTCAGCATAGAAGTGAAAGTCTAGGTTGAAGTTGCGGATGATGTAACCAAGGGGAAAGATGTAACAAATGAAGAGAAGGGGACCAAGGACAGAGCCCTGGGGGACACCCTGCGTGACAGGGGAGAGGGTGGAGGTGTGGCCGGAGAGAGAGATGAACTGTTGTCTGTTGGTGAGGTAGGAGGTGAACCAGTCCAGTGCGATGCCCTCAACACCCAGTTGGCGCAGCCTTTGAAGGAGGATGGAATGGTTGACCGTGTCAAAGGCTGCGCTGAGGTCTAGTAACAACAGGATGCTGAGGGCACCGGAGTCTGCAGAGATGAGGAGGTCGTTGATGACTTTAACCAGGGCTGTTTCGGTGCTGTGGAGGGGGCGGAAACCAGACTGGAGGGGTTCATAGAGGAGGTTGGACTGTAGGTGGGAGTGAAGTTGGGCAGCGACCAAACGTTCTAGGGTTTTGGATAAAAACGGGAGATTGGATATGGGACGGTAGTTGGAGAGGTTGGCTGGGTCAAGGGTGGGTTTTTTAAGGATGGGGGTAACGGAGGCAAGTTTGAAAGCAGAGGGAACATGGCCGAGGGACAGTGACTGATTGTAGAGGGTGGAGAGGTGGGGGAGGAGAACAGGGAGGCAGGCCTTAGTTAAGATGGTGGGGAGCGGATCCAGGGAGCATGTGGTGGTCTTGGAGGCGGTAATGATGTCAGAGATGAGGGAGGGGGTGATGGGAGAGAAGGCTATCAGTGGGTGGGTGGGGATGGGGAGAGTGACAGAGGGGGGGGGAGGGGCGGAGGGGTCCAAGATGGAGGCAGCCAGGGAGGTATTGATTTTGGAGATTTTGCTGTTGAAGGTGAGAAGGAAGGAGTTACAGAGGTCAGTGGAGGAGGGTGGGCTGCTGTCCGGGGGCTGGAGAAGGTTCTTGACAAGGTTCTTGACAGTGGAGAAGAGGGTACGGGGGTTGGGGTTGGTGCTATTGATGAGAGAGGAGTAGTGGGCAGATTTGGCAGCTTGAAGTGCATCACGGTAGGAGGAGAGGTGGTGCTTGTAGGCTTCTGCGTGGACGGTGAGGTGAGTTTTCTTGTAAAGTCTTTCAAGTTGACGGCCGGTTTGTTTCATGGTGCGGAGTTGAGGGGTGTACCAGGGGGAGGAGGTGGTGAAGGACACAGTAGCGGTTTTCCAGGGGGCCAGGGAGTCAAGGGAGTCAGAGAGAGTGGAGTTAAGAGTGTTGGCATAGTCATCTGGAGAGGAGGGGGCAAGGTCAGGGGGGGGAGGGCGGAGGATATGAACTGGGAGAGGATGAGTGGGTCAACAAATTTAATATTGCGGAAGGAGATGGAGCGTTTCTTGGGGTTGTGGGGGGAAGGGAGTGGGGCTGAGAAGAGGATGCAATGATGGTCAGAGAGGGGAAAAGGGACTGGATGGGGGTTGGATATGGGTAGGGAAGAGGAGCAGACGAGGTCGAGGGTGTGGCCTTTCACGTGGGTGGGGAAATGAATGTGCTGAGTGAGATGGAAACAGTCCAGGAGGGAGAGAAAGTCAGGCGTCAGGGGGGAGGTGGGCAGGTCAACATGGATGTTAAAGTCACCTGTGAGTAGGAGACGGGAGGAAAGAGAGGATGCGGTGGTGAGGAGCTCAGATAGGTCAGACAGAAAGGAGGGGTGTGGCTTGGGGGGGCGGTAGAGGAGTAGTGCGGTTATGGAGTTGGGGAGGGAGACAGCGAGGCATTCAAATGAAGTGAAGGGTGGGAGGTTGAGGTCCAGTTTAGTGACAGAAAGGGATTGTTTGTGCAGGATGGCGAGGCCCCCGTTGCTCTACTAGAACGTGTATTCACAAAATGCACTCTAGCCTATTGTGGCTTGATGTGGAGAAGAGGCTAATCTCAAGCACAGTGACATTTCTTAGTAATACACTGCGAACACATAAACCTCAGTTCTTGCCAGATCAAATCGTTTTTTGTAATACTGTTCATAACCATAACACCAGAAAGGCTGACAATGGTGATATTATGCAAGCCAAACCAAGAACCAACTTCCTGAAAAAAACTGTGCTTTATAGAGCCAGTACAATTTGGAATTAGTTACCTCTTGATATCCACAAAGAAAAAAATAAAACATTGTTCAAAAAGAGACTGAAGATGCACTTATTAAATGTCTGATGATAGGTTGTTTAATTTTCTTTCTTTGTTTAGTTGGGTTGATTGGACGCTTATTGAGATGTTTGCTTTTGGTTCATGTTTCTATAGGATGACAATGACTCTTTGGGTTAATCTGGATTTGTTTTTATATTTTTTACTGTATCAATAATTGTATGTTCTTCTGTTAATTTGATTTATTTCTCTTATATTTTTTACTGTATCAATAATTGTATGTTCTTCTGTTAATTAGATTTATTTTGTTAAATATATCTTTATTTATTTACTGTCTTAATGTATTATTTGTTGTAATGTTGATTTTGTGTGGACCCCAGGAAAATTAGCAAACTGCTACGGCATAAGCTAATGGGGATCCTTTAAATAAACAAATAAACAAATAAACAATATAAGAAAGGGGGCTATTTGAGTCAGAATTATATCTGTAGAACTGTCAGAGTTCAGTCCAGCAGGATTTTCAGGTCCAAAGTGCTGCAGTTGGCGAGTGTAGCAGACCTTCATAGCATCGCAGACCTTGAAATCTCAATTTAAATCTTCATCACTGAACTCTATCAGTGTTACATTTAAAATATTACATGTTTTATTTTATCTAATATTATTATTCTATAATATATCAACTCTTCTTTGGACACTGAGCACTGTCACTGTTATATTTCAATTATGATGTGTTATATTACACAATTTAATTTAACTATATCAACTCTTCTTTTGCAGACTGAACAGCTGTGACCTCATAGAAGAGTCCTGTGATATTGTGGCCTCAGCTCTCCAGTCATCAAACTCACCCCTGAGAGATCTGGACCTCAGCTACAATAACCTGGGAGATTCAGGAGTGAAGCTGCTCTGTGCTGGACTGATGAGTCCAAACTGTAAACTGCAGAGACTGGGGTGAGTAGTACTGCGTGGTCTTAACTAAGCAGAATCAGTGATTATAGCTCTATGCAGTGAAATATAAAAAGCTCTTTTTTTCTCGGTTTACTTCTCTTTCCAGAAGGATTATTATCTTGTCCACATTAGTTTCATCCCTCTCTTTTTACTCTTCTATCTCCGTAAAGAAAAGCAGGATATAATCTTATGTGTCTTAGGGTTGCCAGATTTGTGTTTCCTGACCAGAATGTAAGGTTACAGTGGAGTCTGTAGTATCAGGTCACAGGTGATGACTGGATGCTGAATGTATGATTGAGATGGTAAAAGATTGACCATCTGCATAGTAAAATGTTTCAGGTCTGTCACACATTGCAGTCTTCATCCATCTCTATTATTCACTACCTGTTATGAACTCTATGAAAATCCTTCATTTTACTCCACTCTCTTTCACACACTGAACTTGTACTGAAGGTGAGTTGTGCTCCTTCATCACAGACCTGTATGTCCTACAGGGATGTGGTGTTTCTGAAAAAATTGTGCATGAAATGGGTGGTAAAGCTGGACATTTACTTCAGTTGGTGCAATCCCAAAACATTCTGGATATTATACCATTGTAAGGAGGCTTGCGATGTTGAATAGCCTGATTCAGAGATCAATGTTTTAGCTCTAGCTGATGCTGATCTTAATTAAAACATAATTAATTGGAGTATTTAACAAATCATTATTCAAATATAATTTAAATTCTGTAACAGTAGTTGGTCAGGATAATTTAACTTATCTTACTAGACAGGAACACAAGTAGACACCTCACTGTCATATAGTGCACAGACTCATTATATAGCAGGAACACAAAGAGACACCTCACTGCCATATAGTGCACAGGCTCATTATATAGCAGGAACACAAGGGGACACCTCACTGCCATATAGTGCACAGGCTCATTATATAGCAGGAACACAAGGACACACCTCACTGCCATATAGTGCACAGGCTCATTATATAGCAGGAACACAAGGACACACCTCACTGCCATATAGTGCACAGGCTCATTATATAGCAGGAACACAAGGAGACACCTCACTGCCATATAGTGCACAGGCTCATTATATAGCAGGAACACAAGGACACACCTCACTGCCATATAGTGCACAGGCTCATTATATAGCAGGAACACAGGGACACACCTCACTGTCATATAGTGCACAGGCTCATTATATAGCAGGAACACAAGGACACACCTCACTGCCATATAGTGCACAGGCTCATTATATAGCAGGAACACAGGGACACACCTCACTGTCATATAGTGCACAGGCTCATTATATAGCAGGAACACAAGGACACACCTCACTGCCATATAGTGCACAGGCTCATTATATAGCAGGAACACAATGACACACCTCACTGTCATATAGTGCACAGGCTCATTATATAGCAGGAACACAAGGGGACACCTCACTGCCATATAGTGCACAGGCTCATTATATAGCAGGAACACAAGGGGACACCTCACTGCCATATAGTGCACAGGCTCATTATATAGCAGGAACACAAGGAGACACCTCACTGCCATATAGTGCACAGGCTCATTATATAGCAGGAACACAAGGACACACCTCACTGCCATATAGTGCACAGGCTCATTATATAGCAGGAACACAAGGACACACCTCACTGCCATATAGTGCACAGGCTCATTATATAGCAGGAACACAAGGACACACCTCACTGCCATATAGTGCACAGGCTCATTATATAGCAGGAACAATATCAGTACTTGGCAGGCCTTGTTTTTGAAAGTTTTAATTCAGGACTTAGACAGTGCTTTCTTGGCTATACGTGAGTAACTTTGCAACTTTCTTTACGTTGAAAATGTTTTTTGTTGATCATTTATTTTAGTGGGTTTGCTAACTGATGATGATAATGCACAAAGATAATGACATCAACAGAGAGACATGCATGCACAATAAATGCAGACACACTATGCATTCTATGCTATTTATTTATCAATATAATCTATGCAATTTATTTAAATTTACGTTTTGGTTCCTTCAAATGTGGGGATGATGTGTAAAAATGGTTACAATTGCTAATGTCGAAATGGAATGAAACAGAAATAGTAGTTTGTAACGTTATCAATGTCTTGACTGTATTTTTTTATCAATTTAATGCTACCTTGGTGAATACAAGTATACATTTTTTTAAAAACATTGTCAGTGATTCTAAACTTTTGAACGGTAGTGTAGGCGTGAATTTTGAATGAATGACGGTACATATTTTAAAGGGTTGTATATACCACTGGTTCTCAACCCTTGTCCTGAAGGACCCCTGTGTATGCTGGTTTTCGTTCCAACCACAATTGCAATCCCAGAATTATAACAAACCCCTTGAAATACATTTTCTCGCACAGTGTAAACGTTTAGTGTTTTTATGAGTTTTGCCCATCCCTAGTTAAAACATTTTTACCTCTTTTGAATTGTTTGCAATACAGCACAATGTGAATATTGGCTTTTATTCTTCATGGCATGCATAGCTATTGCTCACATAATGTGGCTGAAGAGCGTAAATAATCAATTTAAACATTAAAAACACAGAATTAAGAAATTAACAGCTTGTTATAATTCTGGGATTGCAATAGTGGTTGGAACGAAAAAGCATACACAGGGGTACTCCAGGACCAGGGTTGAGAACCAGTGGTATACTCGGTAGACACGCATAGCCTACAAAGCACAAACGGGAAACTTCGTGTTTGCAAAGTTGCTGACGGTAGGCTAAAGCAACGTTAGGTAGCCTAATAACGGCGGTCGTTGTCACTTTTACCCCTTAGCGCAGATGCCAAATTTGGTCAATTCTCACCTATTTAGGGGGTGCTCTGTTTAAGGCTTTATAACTCCAGGGGCTCTATTTAGGGGGTGCTCTGTTTAAGGCTTTATAACTCCAGGGGCTCTATTTAGGGGGTGCTCTGTTTAAGGCTGTATAACTCCAGGGGCTCTATTTAGGGGGTGCTCTGTTTAAGGCTTTATAACTCCAGGGGCTCTATTTAGGGGGTGCTCTGTTTAAGGCTGTATAACTCCAGGGGCTCTATTTAGGGGGTGCTCTGTTTAAGGCTTTATAACTCCAGGGGCTCTATTTAGGGGGTGCTCTGTTTAAGGCTTTATAACTCCAGGGGCTCTATTTAGGGGGTGCTCTGTTTAAGGCTTTATAACTCCAGGGGCTCTATTTAGGGGGTGCTCTGTTTAAGGCTTTATAACTCCAGGGGCTCTATTTAGGGGGTGCTCTGTTTAAGGCTTTATAACTCCAGGGGCTCTATTTAGGGGGTGCTCTGTTTAAGGCTTTATAACTCCAGGGGCTCTATTTTGGTGATCTAAGCGCATTGCGTGAAGTGCATTTAGGGCGTGTCCAAGTCCATTTTTGCTAGTTTACCAGCGTTTTTTGGGCGCTAAGCATGGCGCAACGTGCAAATGGGCTGAACCTAGTCTCTTCATTAATTATAGGTGTGTCTTGGGCGTGACATGCTATAAACCAATCAAAATGTCATATCTCATTCTCTTTAAAAGCCTGCCAACTTGGCGGATGGCTTATGTGATGGTGAAACAGACATGCTCGTGCGTGTTTAGTGCGATCAAGGAATAGGCTATAAAGATCAATATTATTTGGACTAACCATTATGAGTTTCCGGTAATTCCAGACAGTGCTGTTATTTTACAAAATATATGCGGTTAAATTTTGTTAAAAGCACCTGCAACAGCTGTGAATAAGCTACCAATGGCTTCCATCTCACCTTAGAAAAATACAATAAAGCTGTCAGGTTGGCAACCCAGAGGTCCACACATATTTCCCTTTGTTTTATAATGTCCTGCTTATAGAAATGTGACCAACGCGTTTTACTAGCAGCTTAATCACACATACCTTCACTATAATGTGAAATATCTGATTCAGTTGAATGTCTTTATTTAACATGTTTGTTTGTGTTTCTGGGTCTGCCCCACTGTCTGTCTTTTTACTGCTGAAAACTACAACTGAAGTTCCCTCATGGGAAAATAAGTTATTCTATTCTATGCTTTAAAAACAAGTCCACTTTCCCGGGAAGACTGTGAAAAGTGCAATTTAAAGCAGGTGAAACAGACCTGCTCCTGTATGAAGTTAAAGTGCACATGCACAGAATGGCATTAAAATTAATTGTGAATGAATTGTTCTCTTTAAAATCGTTTTCTTTAGTTATGGTATAACAGGTGACATCAGCAGGGTTTTAATAAGCTGAGAGTATGGAAACCTGGTCACTGTAATTAAAAAAATGGGTATGAAGGACAAAGAATAAGGTTCAGTTAACATGGTGACATTTATCTCCGTTTTTTTAACCGTAGGCTATCGAAAAAACCTTATGCACAGCGAATCCGCTGTAGCCTCGGCTATTCGAAAAACAATACATGCAATATTCACTGGACAAGGTTTTGAACTTTTTTCAGTCAAAACCATTCTATTTACTTCCAGGCTGTAGGCCTAGAGAGCTGTATTGTAATAAATAATAATAATAATACATTTTATTTGTATAGCGCTTTTCAGGGACCCAAAGACGCATTACGTAGGTACAAAAAAAACACATAATGAACACATATCACGTAATCACACATAACATAAAAGATAACATAGCAACAACATATGGGCAGTAGCAGTGGGGAACTAGAACATAACAGAACATGAAAAACAAGTCATAACAGCATCAAAGGTAGGGGGGGGGACAACAGTAAACAGGCAGGTGACAACAGCAGACAGGCAGGTGACAACAGTACAACAATAACAGCAGTAGTGAGTGGATGCAAGAGATGACAAATGGGGAGGGGGGGGGGGGGTCAGGGGATGAAGTGGATGGTTAGGGGTAGGGGAGGTTGTAGGCCTGGGAGAAGAGATATGTTTTTAACCGGGATTTGAAGATTTGTACTGTGGGTGAGTCTCTGATGAGCTGGGGGAGTGAGTTCCAGAGGCGGGGTGCTGTACGTGAAAATGCTCGGTCACCGTAGGTTTTCAGTCTGGATGGGGGGACGGTGAGAGTGTGAGCAGATCGGAGGGCTCGGGTGGGGTGGTGAAGGATCAGGAGATCGGACAGATAGGGGGGGGCCAGGGAGTGGAGAGCTTTGTAAGTGAGGAGGAGTACTTTGAAGATAATGCGGAAATTTATGGGGAGCCAGTGGAAATTAAGGAGGACAGGGGTGATATGGTCACGGGATCGGGTGTGGGTGAGGAGGCGGGCAGCAGAGTTTTGAACCATCTGGAGTCTATGGAGGGAGCGAGAGGTGATGCCGGTAAGGAGGGAGTTGCAGTAATCCAAACGGGAGGAGATGAAAGCGTGAATGAGGGTTTCAGCAGCAGAGGGGGTGAGGCAGTGTCTGATTTTTGCAATGTTGCGGAGGTGGAAGTATGAGATTTTTATGACAGAGTTGATGTGGGGCTCGAAAGAGAGGGTGGGGTCCAGGATGAAGCCAAGGTTCCGTGCCAGGGGGGAGGGGGTGATGGTGGAGCTATCAACAGTGAGAGAGATGGGTCCGGTTTTTTGAAGAGTGGATTTCGTGCCGATGAGGAGGAGTTCAGTCTTATCGGGGTTGAGTTGGAGAAAGTTGTGAGTTAACCAGGTTCTTATTGCGGAGATGCAGTTTTCAATGTGGGTGAGGGGTGGGTGGTGGACGGATTTGGTGGTGAGGTACAATTGGGTGTCGTCAGCATAGAAGTGAAAGTCTAGGTTGAAGTTGCGGATGATGTAACCAAGGGGAAAGATGTAACAAATGAAGAGAAGGGGACCAAGGACAGAGCCCTGGGGGACACCCTGCGTGACAGGGGAGAGGGTGGAGGTGTGGCCGGAGAGAGAGAGATGAACTGTTGTCTGTTGGTGAGGTAGGAGGTGAACCAGTCCAGTGCGATGCCCTCAACACCCAGTTGGCGCAGCCTTTGAAGGAGGATGGAATGGTTGACCGTGTCAAAGGCTGCGCTGAGGTCTAGTAACAACAGGATGCTGAGGGCACCGGAGTCTGCAGAGATGAGGAGGTCGTTGATGACTTTAACCAGGGCTGTTTCGGTGCTGTGGAGGGGGCGGAAACCAGACTGGAGGGGTTCATAGAGGAGGTTGGACTGTAGGTGGGAGTGAAGTTGGGCAGCGACCAAACGTTCTAGGGTTTTGGATAAAAACGGGAGATTGGATATGGGACGGTAGTTGGAGAGGTTGGCTGGGTCAAGGGTGGGTTTTTTAAGGATGGGGGTAACGGAGGCAAGTTTGAAAGCAGAGGGAACATGGCCGAGGGACAGTGACTGATTGTAGAGGGTGGAGAGGTGGGGGAGGAGAACAGGGAGGCAGGCCTTAGTTAAGATGGTGGGGAGCGGATCCAGGGAGCATGTGGTGGTCTTGGAGGCGGTAATGATGTCAGAGATGAGGGAGGGGGTGATGGGAGAGAAGGCTATCAGTGGGTGGGTGGGGATGGGGAGAGTGACAGAGGGGGGGGGAGGGGCGGAGGGGTCCAAGATGGAGGCAGCCAGGGAGGTATTGATTTTGGAGATTTTGCTGTTGAAGGTGAGAAGGAAGGAGTTACAGAGGTCAGTGGAGGAGGGTGGGCTGCTGTCCGGGGGCTGGAGAAGGTTCTTGACAAGGTTCTTGACAGTGGAGAAGAGGGTACGGGGGTTGGGGTTGGTGCTATTGATGAGAGAGGAGTAGTGGGCAGATTTGGCAGCTTGAAGTGCATCACGGTAGGAGGAGAGGTGGTGCTTGTAGGCTTCTGCGTGGACGGTGAGGTGAGTTTTCTTGTAAAGTCTTTCAAGTTGACGGCCGGTTTGTTTCATGGTGCGGAGTTGAGGGGTGTACCAGGGGGAGGAGGTGGTGAAGGACACAGTAGCGGTTTTCCAGGGGGCCAGGGAGTCAAGGGAGTCAGAGAGAGTGGAGTTAAGAGTGTTGGCATAGTCATCTGGAGAGGAGGGGGCAAGGTCAGGGGGGGGAGGGCGGAGGATATGAACTGGGAGAGGATGAGTGGGTCAACAAATTTAATATTGCGGAAGGAGATGGAGCGTTTCTTGGGGTTGTGGGGGGAAGGGAGTGGGGCTGAGAAGAGGATGCAATGATGGTCAGAGAGGGGAAAAGGGACTGGATGGGGGTTGGATATGGGTAGGGAAGAGGAGCAGACGAGGTCGAGGGTGTGGCCTTTCACGTGGGTGGGGAAATGAATGTGCTGAGTGAGATGGAAACAGTCCAGGAGGGAGAGAAAGTCAGGCGTCAGGGGGGAGGTGGGCAGGTCAACATGGATGTTAAAGTCACCTGTGAGTAGGAGACGGGAGGAAAGAGAGGATGCGGTGGTGAGGAGCTCAGATAGGTCAGACAGAAAGGAGGGGTGTGGCTTGGGGGGGCGGTAGAGGAGTAGTGCGGTTATGGAGTTGGGGAGGGAGACAGCGAGGCATTCAAATGAAGTGAAGGGTGGGAGGTTGAGGTCCAGTTTAGTGACAGAAAGGGATTGTTTGTGCAGGATGGCGAGGCCCCCGTTGCTCTACTAGAACGTGTATTCACAAAATGCACTCTAGCCTATTGTGGCTTGATGTGGAGAAGAGGCTAATCTCAAGCACAGTGACATTTCTTAGTAATACACTGCGAACACATAAACCTCAGTTCTTGCCAGATCAAATCGTTTTTTGTAATACTGTTCATAACCATAACACCAGAAAGGCTGACAATGGTGATATTATGCAAGCCAAACCAAGAACCAACTTCCTGAAAAAAACTGTGCTTTATAGAGCCAGTACAATTTGGAATTAGTTACCTCTTGATATCCACAAAGAAAAAAATAAAACATTGTTCAAAAAGAGACTGAAGATGCACTTATTAAATGTCTGATGATAGGTTGTTTAATTTTCTTTCTTTGTTTAGTTGGGTTGATTGGACGCTTATTGAGATGTTTGCTTTTGGTTCATGTTTCTATAGGATGACAATGACTCTTTGGGTTAATCTGGATTTGTTTTTATATTTTTTACTGTATCAATAATTGTATGTTCTTCTGTTAATTTGATTTATTTCTCTTATATTTTTTACTGTATCAATAATTGTATGTTCTTCTGTTAATTAGATTTATTTTGTTAAATATATCTTTATTTATTTACTGTCTTAATGTATTATTTGTTGTAATGTTGATTTTGTGTGGACCCCAGGAAAATTAGCAAACTGCTACGGCATAAGCTAATGGGGATCCTTTAAATAAACAAATAAACAAATAAACAATATAAGAAAGGGGGCTATTTGAGTCAGAATTATATCTGTAGAACTGTCAGAGTTCAGTCCAGCAGGATTTTCAGGTCCAAAGTGCTGCAGTTGGCGAGTGTAGCAGACCTTCATAGCATCGCAGACCTTGAAATCTCAATTTAAATCTTCATCACTGAACTCTATCAGTGTTACATTTAAAATATTACATGTTTTATTTTATCTAATATTATTATTCTATAATATATCAACTCTTCTTTGGACACTGAGCACTGTCACTGTTATATTTCAATTATGATGTGTTATATTACACAATTTAATTTAACTATATCAACTCTTCTTTTGCAGACTGAACAGCTGTGACCTCATAGAAGAGTCCTGTGATATTGTGGCCTCAGCTCTCCAGTCATCAAACTCACCCCTGAGAGATCTGGACCTCAGCTACAATAACCTGGGAGATTCAGGAGTGAAGCTGCTCTGTGCTGGACTGATGAGTCCAAACTGTAAACTGCAGAGACTGGGGTGAGTAGTACTGCGTGGTCTTAACTAAGCAGAATCAGTGATTATAGCTCTATGCAGTGAAATATAAAAAGCTCTTTTTTTCTCGGTTTACTTCTCTTTCCAGAAGGATTATTATCTTGTCCACATTAGTTTCATCCCTCTCTTTTTACTCTTCTATCTCCGTAAAGAAAAGCAGGATATAATCTTATGTGTCTTAGGGTTGCCAGATTTGTGTTTCCTGACCAGAATGTAAGGTTACAGTGGAGTCTGTAGTATCAGGTCACAGGTGATGACTGGATGCTGAATGTATGATTGAGATGGTAAAAGATTGACCATCTGCATAGTAAAATGTTTCAGGTCTGTCACACATTGCAGTCTTCATCCATCTCTATTATTCACTACCTGTTATGAACTCTATGAAAATCCTTCATTTTACTCCACTCTCTTTCACACACTGAACTTGTACTGAAGGTGAGTTGTGCTCCTTCATCACAGACCTGTATGTCCTACAGGGATGTGGTGTTTCTGAAAAAATTGTGCATGAAATGGGTGGTAAAGCTGGACATTTACTTCAGTTGGTGCAATCCCAAAACATTCTGGATATTATACCATTGTAAGGAGGCTTGCGATGTTGAATAGCCTGATTCAGAGATCAATGTTTTAGCTCTAGCTGATGCTGATCTTAATTAAAACATAATTAATTGGAGTATTTAACAAATCATTATTCAAATATAATTTAAATTCTGTAACAGTAGTTGGTCAGGATAATTTAACTTATCTTACTAGACAGGAACACAAGTAGACACCTCACTGTCATATAGTGCACAGACTCATTATATAGCAGGAACACAAAGAGACACCTCACTGCCATATAGTGCACAGGCTCATTATATAGCAGGAACACAAGGGGACACCTCACTGCCATATAGTGCACAGGCTCATTATATAGCAGGAACACAAGGACACACCTCACTGCCATATAGTGCACAGGCTCATTATATAGCAGGAACACAAGGACACACCTCACTGCCATATAGTGCACAGGCTCATTATATAGCAGGAACACAAGGAGACACCTCACTGCCATATAGTGCACAGGCTCATTATATAGCAGGAACACAAGGACACACCTCACTGCCATATAGTGCACAGGCTCATTATATAGCAGGAACACAGGGACACACCTCACTGTCATATAGTGCACAGGCTCATTATATAGCAGGAACACAAGGACACACCTCACTGCCATATAGTGCACAGGCTCATTATATAGCAGGAACACAGGGACACACCTCACTGTCATATAGTGCACAGGCTCATTATATAGCAGGAACACAAGGACACACCTCACTGCCATATAGTGCACAGGCTCATTATATAGCAGGAACACAATGACACACCTCACTGTCATATAGTGCACAGGCTCATTATATAGCAGGAACACAAGGGGACACCTCACTGCCATATAGTGCACAGGCTCATTATATAGCAGGAACACAAGGGGACACCTCACTGCCATATAGTGCACAGGCTCATTATATAGCAGGAACACAAGGAGACACCTCACTGCCATATAGTGCACAGGCTCATTATATAGCAGGAACACAAGGACACACCTCACTGCCATATAGTGCACAGGCTCATTATATAGCAGGAACACAAGGACACACCTCACTGCCATATAGTGCACAGGCTCATTATATAGCAGGAACACAAGGACACACCTCACTGCCATATAGTGCACAGGCTCATTATATAGCAGGAACAATATCAGTACTTGGCAGGCCTTGTTTTTGAAAGTTTTAATTCAGGACTTAGACAGTGCTTTCTTGGCTATACGTGAGTAACTTTGCAACTTTCTTTACGTTGAAAATGTTTTTTGTTGATCATTTATTTTAGTGGGTTTGCTAACTGATGATGATAATGCACAAAGATAATGACATCAACAGAGAGACATGCATGCACAATAAATGCAGACACACTATGCATTCTATGCTATTTATTTATCAATATAATCTATGCAATTTATTTAAATTTACGTTTTGGTTCCTTCAAATGTGGGGATGATGTGTAAAAATGGTTACAATTGCTAATGTCGAAATGGAATGAAACAGAAATAGTAGTTTGTAACGTTATCAATGTCTTGACTGTATTTTTTTATCAATTTAATGCTACCTTGGTGAATACAAGTATACATTTTTTTAAAAACATTGTCAGTGATTCTAAACTTTTGAACGGTAGTGTAGGCGTGAATTTTGAATGAATGACGGTACATATTTTAAAGGGTTGTATATACCACTGGTTCTCAACCCTTGTCCTGAAGGACCCCTGTGTATGCTGGTTTTCGTTCCAACCACAATTGCAATCCCAGAATTATAACAAACCCCTTGAAATACATTTTCTCGCACAGTGTAAACGTTTAGTGTTTTTATGAGTTTTGCCCATCCCTAGTTAAAACATTTTTACCTCTTTTGAATTGTTTGCAATACAGCACAATGTGAATATTGGCTTTTATTCTTCATGGCATGCATAGCTATTGCTCACATAATGTGGCTGAAGAGCGTAAATAATCAATTTAAACATTAAAAACACAGAATTAAGAAATTAACAGCTTGTTATAATTCTGGGATTGCAATAGTGGTTGGAACGAAAAAGCATACACAGGGGTACTCCAGGACCAGGGTTGAGAACCAGTGGTATACTCGGTAGACACGCATAGCCTACAAAGCACAAACGGGAAACTTCGTGTTTGCAAAGTTGCTGACGGTAGGCTAAAGCAACGTTAGGTAGCCTAATAACGGCGGTCGTTGTCACTTTTACCCCTTAGCGCAGATGCCAAATTTGGTCAATTCTCACCTATTTAGGGGGTGCTCTGTTTAAGGCTTTATAACTCCAGGGGCTCTATTTAGGGGGTGCTCTGTTTAAGGCTTTATAACTCCAGGGGCTCTATTTAGGGGGTGCTCTGTTTAAGGCTGTATAACTCCAGGGGCTCTATTTAGGGGGTGCTCTGTTTAAGGCTTTATAACTCCAGGGGCTCTATTTAGGGGGTGCTCTGTTTAAGGCTGTATAACTCCAGGGGCTCTATTTAGGGGGTGCTCTGTTTAAGGCTTTATAACTCCAGGGGCTCTATTTAGGGGGTGCTCTGTTTAAGGCTTTATAACTCCAGGGGCTCTATTTAGGGGGTGCTCTGTTTAAGGCTTTATAACTCCAGGGGCTCTATTTAGGGGGTGCTCTGTTTAAGGCTTTATAACTCCAGGGGCTCTATTTAGGGGGTGCTCTGTTTAAGGCTTTATAACTCCAGGGGCTCTATTTAGGGGGTGCTCTGTTTAAGGCTTTATAACTCCAGGGGCTCTATTTTGGTGATCTAAGCGCATTGCGTGAAGTGCATTTAGGGCGTGTCCAAGTCCATTTTTGCTAGTTTACCAGCGTTTTTTGGGCGCTAAGCATGGCGCAACGTGCAAATGGGCTGAACCTAGTCTCTTCATTAATTATAGGTGTGTCTTGGGCGTGACATGCTATAAACCAATCAAAATGTCATATCTCATTCTCTTTAAAAGCCTGCCAACTTGGCGGATGGCTTATGTGATGGTGAAACAGACATGCTCGTGCGTGTTTAGTGCGATCAAGGAATAGGCTATAAAGATCAATATTATTTGGACTAACCATTATGAGTTTCCGGTAATTCCAGACAGTGCTGTTATTTTACAAAATATATGCGGTTAAATTTTGTTAAAAGCACCTGCAACAGCTGTGAATAAGCTACCAATGGCTTCCATCTCACCTTAGAAAAATACAATAAAGCTGTCAGGTTGGCAACCCAGAGGTCCACACATATTTCCCTTTGTTTTATAATGTCCTGCTTATAGAAATGTGACCAACGCGTTTTACTAGCAGCTTAATCACACATACCTTCACTATAATGTGAAATATCTGATTCAGTTGAATGTCTTTATTTAACATGTTTGTTTGTGTTTCTGGGTCTGCCCCACTGTCTGTCTTTTTACTGCTGAAAACTACAACTGAAGTTCCCTCATGGGAAAATAAGTTATTCTATTCTATGCTTTAAAAACAAGTCCACTTTCCCGGGAAGACTGTGAAAAGTGCAATTTAAAGCAGGTGAAACAGACCTGCTCCTGTATGAAGTTAAAGTGCACATGCACAGAATGGCATTAAAATTAATTGTGAATGAATTGTTCTCTTTAAAATCGTTTTCTTTAGTTATGGTATAACAGGTGACATCAGCAGGGTTTTAATAAGCTGAGAGTATGGAAACCTGGTCACTGTAATTAAAAAAATGGGTATGAAGGACAAAGAATAAGGTTCAGTTAACATGGTGACATTTATCTCCGTTTTTTTAACCGTAGGCTATCGAAAAAACCTTATGCACAGCGAATCCGCTGTAGCCTCGGCTATTCGAAAAACAATACATGCAATATTCACTGGACAAGGTTTTGAACTTTTTTCAGTCAAAACCATTCTATTTACTTCCAGGCTGTAGGCCTAGAGAGCTGTATTGTAATAAATAATAATAATAATAATACATTTTATTTGTATAGCGCTTTTCAGGGACCCAAAGACGCATTACGTAGGTACAAAAAAAACACATAATGAACACATATCACGTAATCACACATAACATAAAAGATAACATAGCAACAACATATGGGCAGTAGCAGTGGGGAACTAGAACATAACAGAACATGAAAAACAAGTCATAACAGCATCAAAGGTAGGGGGGGGGACAACAGTAAACAGGCAGGTGACAACAGCAGACAGGCAGGTGACAACAGTACAACAATAACAGCAGTAGTGAGTGGATGCAAGAGATGACAAATGGGGAGGGGGGGGGGGTCAGGGGATGAAGTGGATGGTTAGGGGTAGGGGAGGTTGTAGGCCTGGGAGAAGAGATATGTTTTTAACCGGGATTTGAAGATTTGTACTGTGGGTGAGTCTCTGATGAGCTGGGGGAGTGAGTTCCAGAGGCGGGGTGCTGTACGTGAAAATGCTCGGTCACCGTAGGTTTTCAGTCTGGATGGGGGGACGGTGAGAGTGTGAGCAGATCGGAGGGCTCGGGTGGGGTGGTGAAGGATCAGGAGATCGGACAGATAGGGGGGGGCCAGGGAGTGGAGAGCTTTGTAAGTGAGGAGGAGTACTTTGAAGATAATGCGGAAATTTATGGGGAGCCAGTGGAAATTAAGGAGGACAGGGGTGATATGGTCACGGGATCGGGTGTGGGTGAGGAGGCGGGCAGCAGAGTTTTGAACCATCTGGAGTCTATGGAGGGAGCGAGAGGTGATGCCGGTAAGGAGGGAGTTGCAGTAATCCAAACGGGAGGAGATGAAAGCGTGAATGAGGGTTTCAGCAGCAGAGGGGGTGAGGCAGTGTCTGATTTTTGCAATGTTGCGGAGGTGGAAGTATGAGATTTTTATGACAGAGTTGATGTGGGGCTCGAAAGAGAGGGTGGGGTCCAGGATGAAGCCAAGGTTCCGTGCCAGGGGGGAGGGGGTGATGGTGGAGCTATCAACAGTGAGAGAGATGGGTCCGGTTTTTTGAAGAGTGGATTTCGTGCCGATGAGGAGGAGTTCAGTCTTATCGGGGTTGAGTTGGAGAAAGTTGTGAGTTAACCAGGTTCTTATTGCGGAGATGCAGTTTTCAATGTGGGTGAGGGGTGGGTGGTGGACGGATTTGGTGGTGAGGTACAATTGGGTGTCGTCAGCATAGAAGTGAAAGTCTAGGTTGAAGTTGCGGATGATGTAACCAAGGGGAAAGATGTAACAAATGAAGAGAAGGGGACCAAGGACAGAGCCCTGGGGGACACCCTGCGTGACAGGGGAGAGGGTGGAGGTGTGGCCGGAGAGAGAGATGAACTGTTGTCTGTTGGTGAGGTAGGAGGTGAACCAGTCCAGTGCGATGCCCTCAACACCCAGTTGGCGCAGCCTTTGAAGGAGGATGGAATGGTTGACCGTGTCAAAGGCTGCGCTGAGGTCTAGTAACAACAGGATGCTGAGGGCACCGGAGTCTGCAGAGATGAGGAGGTCGTTGATGACTTTAACCAGGGCTGTTTCGGTGCTGTGGAGGGGGCGGAAACCAGACTGGAGGGGTTCATAGAGGAGGTTGGACTGTAGGTGGGAGTGAAGTTGGGCAGCGACCAAACGTTCTAGGGTTTTGGATAAAAACGGGAGATTGGATATGGGACGGTAGTTGGAGAGGTTGGCTGGGTCAAGGGTGGGTTTTTTAAGGATGGGGGTAACGGAGGCAAGTTTGAAAGCAGAGGGAACATGGCCGAGGGACAGTGACTGATTGTAGAGGGTGGAGAGGTGGGGGAGGAGAACAGGGAGGCAGGCCTTAGTTAAGATGGTGGGGAGCGGATCCAGGGAGCATGTGGTGGTCTTGGAGGCGGTAATGATGTCAGAGATGAGGGAGGGGGTGATGGGAGAGAAGGCTATCAGTGGGTGGGTGGGGATGGGGAGAGTGACAGAGGGGGGGGGAGGGGCGGAGGGGTCCAAGATGGAGGCAGCCAGGGAGGTATTGATTTTGGAGATTTTGCTGTTGAAGGTGAGAAGGAAGGAGTTACAGAGGTCAGTGGAGGAGGGTGGGCTGCTGTCCGGGGGCTGGAGAAGGTTCTTGACAAGGTTCTTGACAGTGGAGAAGAGGGTACGGGGGTTGGGGTTGGTGCTATTGATGAGAGAGGAGTAGTGGGCAGATTTGGCAGCTTGAAGTGCATCACGGTAGGAGGAGAGGTGGTGCTTGTAGGCTTCTGCGTGGACGGTGAGGTGAGTTTTCTTGTAAAGTCTTTCAAGTTGACGGCCGGTTTGTTTCATGGTGCGGAGTTGAGGGGTGTACCAGGGGGAGGAGGTGGTGAAGGACACAGTAGCGGTTTTCCAGGGGGCCAGGGAGTCAAGGGAGTCAGAGAGAGTGGAGTTAAGAGTGTTGGCATAGTCATCTGGAGAGGAGGGGGCAAGGTCAGGGGGGGGAGGGCGGAGGATATGAACTGGGAGAGGATGAGTGGGTCAACAAATTTAATATTGCGGAAGGAGATGGAGCGTTTCTTGGGGTTGTGGGGGGAAGGGAGTGGGGCTGAGAAGAGGATGCAATGATGGTCAGAGAGGGGAAAAGGGACTGGATGGGGGTTGGATATGGGTAGGGAAGAGGAGCAGACGAGGTCGAGGGTGTGGCCTTTCACGTGGGTGGGGAAATGAATGTGCTGAGTGAGATGGAAACAGTCCAGGAGGGAGAGAAAGTCAGGCGTCAGGGGGGAGGTGGGCAGGTCAACATGGATGTTAAAGTCACCTGTGAGTAGGAGACGGGAGGAAAGAGAGGATGCGGTGGTGAGGAGCTCAGATAGGTCAGACAGAAAGGAGGGGTGTGGCTTGGGGGGGCGGTAGAGGAGTAGTGCGGTTATGGAGTTGGGGAGGGAGACAGCGAGGCATTCAAATGAAGTGAAGGGTGGGAGGTTGAGGTCCAGTTTAGTGACAGAAAGGGATTGTTTGTGCAGGATGGCGAGGCCCCCGCCTCGGCCTGAGAGGCGGGGGTTGGCGATGAAGCTGTAGTTGGGGGGTGTGGCTTGGTTGAGGAAGTAGTAGTCAGCGGGTTGTTGCCAGGTTTCAGTGAGGAAGAGAAGATCAATGTGATTGTCCAGTATCAATTCAGAAATGACAAGTGATTTGTTGGAGAGGGAGCGACAGTTCAGGAGTGCCAGGGAGATGGATAGGGAAGCAGGAGGAAGGGGCCGAAGGTTGTTGAGGTTGGCAGCGCGGTGGGTGGGGATGACGGGGGGGCGAGGGTTAGTCCAATGTGCGGGGATGCTGGTGCCATCAGGGTGATGGCGATGGGGGGAATGTCCAGAACCTCGGTGGATATAACGGCGTCTGCGGAGGATGCCAGCTTTGCTGGCAGCAGTGGCAGCAGCAGCAGGGAGCCGGTGGTTGTTGTTAAGTGAGTGGAGGTCCGAGAGGGAGTAGGTGAGAGGGGGATGGGTTGGGGGGCTGGAAAGGGGGGGGGGGCGTGGAAGGTGGGAGCCAGGAGAACAGGTTCAGAAGTAGCAGGAGTGAAGGGCCGATGACATCTGAAGCGCATTTTCAGAACCCAAATGTCCGTCTATTGCAGTGCGCGAGTTATCCATTGAATGACAATTCATGCATTTGGTGTAAATGACAATTCGCGCATTAGGCTTCATATAGGTGTTATCAGCAAAGTTTTCAATAGATAGCCATTGTCCCGGAAGAGAAGATTGTCCCCCCAGAAGATTAGGCGACAGGAACATATTGGGAAATATATCTTGATAGTCTATACATGTAACCTCACACGTACCATCGCAGATCGCCTGGATGTTGATGGAGTGGCTGAAAACAATTTAATGAGGCATTCCTCTTCGCTGTGGGACTGTGGTCTTTGACCTATGGACCCTTTTATTATTATGAATTTTATATATAACCTACACAATAATAATATTTCACATTGTAATCTTGATATTTTAGTCATGCTTGTGCGCGCCCCTGTGTGTAACAGATAGGAGGGTGTACGCGCGTTGTGTACATGCCTATGTTGACGCACTTATGTGCATCGTTAAAATAACATGTAAACAACTGCGACATGACTTTAGACCAGGTTTGTGGTGGGGGGTTTTTTCTGCTGGCTCAAGATGGCAATACGCCAACAATTATCCTGGCCACTCCTCTTCTTATGACCAACACGCCCAGTTCACTTGCAACGGGTGCAAGAATACATGGTATTTAAACAACGTGAGTGCTAGGCGTTATAATGAACCCTGCCCCGGGTGTAAGATGGCAAAGATACTTGCGTTTGTGTTAGCGCCACTTAGCGCCGGATGTAAGACAGGGCCCCAGGTGTGAGCATCACAGAAACTTGGAAAAAGGCTGAAATGAAACGAGACTGTTGTACTATTTACAATACTAACTTAGTTTAGTTTATTTTCATACATTTGATCAAAATAAAGTGCCACAAATAAATTATTTTGTGTGCAATGAAATACTGAGAGCTACATCTGTGAAACAGGTAAAACTATAGATTTCATGGATCATAAACTCCGTGTCCACAAGTCTGCAAAATCTGAAGGTGATATGCAGAACTACTACAGATCTATGATGCAAAATACAGGCATTGTACCCTGCTTTAGTGCTTTAGTGTCTCCAAATGTATCCAAAATGGCTAAATTGTGCACTGCTGTAAATTTATAAAATAATTATATATTTAACTACAAATAAACTGTTTTGGCTTCATAAAACTCACTTTTGCATCATTTCCAAGTGGGAATGACTATCTTCATCAGTATAGGGTGATAATTATATATGGGTCTAATCACCTATCCAAAACCTGTAATAAAATGAATAAAATATTTTTTGTTCATTATAAAGTATATACATATTTATACTCACTCCAAGAAAATTTTTACATTCATCTAGCACAGGGGTGTCCAAACTTTTTTCACTGAGGGCCAGATGGAGAAAAATGATGACTACCACGGGCCACAGGCTATTATATATATATATATATATATATATATATATATGCTATGTGTGCGTGTGTGTAAAATAAATACAAGTGCGCTCAGACATGTGGCATACAGTTGCCAACATCACTTAGATTTCTATTTAAATTAGGCGAATAGTATTATAGCCTATTAAAAGGCGAGCTTGAAGAGATTTTAAGAATTTCACTCACCAGTGACACTTCTAAAGAGAACAGTGTTGTTGTGCCTTGGACTGAAGAATCGCTGTGATGTCGGGCGTGAGGTTTTTAGATGCGATTCGCAGGACATCGCAAAGGTGACTGTCTGTTATCTTTGATCGCAAACGGCTCTTGTTTAGCGTCATCAGGGGAAATGTTTGCTCACATATGTATGTGGAGCCGAACAGACTCAGCATTATTTTTGCGTGGCGCCTCATCTGTGGAAATTTTGACTTTTCCAAACTCTTGTAGAACTTGTAGAAACATTGCATCTCGATGAGTTCCAACTGTATGTCCCCTGGTGCTTCATCCACGTTAACGGAGAAGGGGCATGAGAACATGTTGATGTCCTTCTCAATAGAAGCAAAATCATGAAAGCGCGTGTTGAACTCTGTGATCAATGACGTGATTACTGTCACATATTTCCCCATCTGCTCAGGGCTGTTGGCATTTGGGAAAGTGTCGATTACCTCCCGGAGAGAGGGGAAGTGTGCGGCATTGCGTTCACTGACTTGTCTCTCAAATAGACGGAGCTTCACGACAAATGCTTTCATGTGTGAGTACATTTGTGACACGATTGTGTCTTTCCCTGGCAAGGCTGTGTTCAGGACATTCAGCTGTCCGGTCATGTCAGTTAAAAATCCCAGGTCTTCCAACCAAACAGGGTCACTCAGTTCATCGACGGACAATAGTTTTTCTCTTAAGAATTTGTCGATCTCAGATTTGAGGGAGAAGAACGGCTTGAGAACGGAGCCACGGCTGAGCCATCGCACATCAGAGTGGTAGATCACATCCTCATATTCTGTATCCATTTCAGACCGGAATGCCCGAAATTCTCTGTGATTGAGTGCTTTAGCACAAATTATGTTAATAGTTTCCACGACTGTATTCATGACATCGCCCAGTTTTGTGACTTTGGCGCATAATGCTTCCTGGTGTATAATACAGTGCAATTTAACAGCCTCGCCCCCAGACTCATGAACTTTTCTGCAAACCAGGGAAGCCATTCCGTTACGCTCACCTATCATGACTGGAGCACCATCTGTTGTAACTCCACACAACTTGTCCCAAGATTCCGATTTTGAATAGCAACTGACACAGCTTCAAAAATATCAGCTCCTTTCGTTGTTCCAGTCATGCTCCGAAGGTCGAGGAGCTCTTCAGTAATGCAAAAATCATCGTCAACCCCTCGCAAAAAAATTTGTAGCTGAGCCGAATCTGTTGTGTCGGTACTCTCGTCACACGCAATTGAATAGAAATGAAACAACGGAGCTTTGTCTGATATTTGCGCCTTGATGTTAGCTGATAAATCCTCGATTTTCCGGGCCACTGCGTTTCTCGCAACACTAACATTGCAGAAGTCTTGTTTCTTTTCTGGGCATACAATCTCCACAATTTTTGTGACCCACTCTTTTAATATAATCACCCTCTGCAAAGGCCTTTCCATACTTCGCTATTAGCTTAGCCACCTCGTAGCTAACCCTGGTAGCATTCTGCTGCGTTTGATTAGCCGCAAACTGCTGATCTGTTTTTAGAGTTGGGCTTTTACTATGCTGCCCCCTAGTGTTAAAAAAAAACAGCATTTTTTTTTCTCATTTGTAGCAGCGGGCCAGATTGAATAATTCTTCTGAAATGTTTCGAGGGCCGCTTTAAAACGCTTCAAGGGCCACAATTGGCCCGCGGGCCGTAGTTTGGACACCCCTGATCTAGCACATCTGCACTGTATATTTTAATGACTATTTTCCATTCCCTGGTATTGCCATACCATGTATCCAGTTTATATTATGTATGATAAGATTACAATAAAATAATATTCCCCCATCAGGAAAATGCTGGCAAATGTTCTAGCTTCAGGGCTAATCAAACATAAAACATGACTAAGCCACCTGTGAACGCTTACACTACAGTATGTGAAATACCCTCAAAATACGAAAATAACAATATCAAACAATGGCACACCACTGGCGGAGTGGAAAAAAGAATGTACATATTTTAAATTTCACAAGCAGTAACATTAATACTTACGTTTCGAGGACGGAATGTTTCTCATGCCTATCCCTCAGGCATATTCTCCGACAGAAGCAATGCCATGGTATCGATGCTTTCTTGGTAACTATGGTATTTTTTGACCAATCTCAAATCCATATAAGCAGGCAAGGATTTTTTCTTGCCTTGCTGCAGAGTTGGTAAATTAGTAAAAACTTGCGAAAATAACAGGAAACGACTATTACGCCTCGCTGAGCAAAAGTACATTCTAAGTTGTTTGCGTAAAACTAAACTAATAACATCTAATAACTAATGATGTATAACATCTCTATGCTTAAAACCAATGGTAGGATTGGATATTTATTTAATATTTAGTAGCAGATATTGGTAGTAAAATGATGTGGTATAATTACACAAGAATTTTGCATTTGAGTGAGCGGAGCTTTTCACAGTTTTTTTGGCATACGATTGGGCGATTGTTGGGTTTATTTTGTTGCTACGACAGAATAAAAATTTGAGTGTAAAAAATTTATATTTATGAACTCGAACATAGTGTCCACTGTATCACGCATGGGTAAGTACAAACCCCAATTCCAAAAAAGTTGGGACAGTCTGTAAAATGCACATAAAAGCAGAAAGCAGCGATTTGTAAATTCTCTTTTACATGTATTTCATTGAAAACAGTACAAAGATATTTAACGTTTTACCTTATCAACTAGATTTTTGTAAATATACGCCAATTCCAAATTTGATGCCTCCAACACCCCTTACAAAACTGGATAGTTTGCTGCAAACTTGCAGCTAATATGTAGCTAATTTTCCACAAACTAAATATTTTTCCTCAAAAGAGTTTGCCAGTAGTGGTGAACTAAAAACTTTGCCAGAAGTGAATGGCAGTTTCCACAAAGCTAATTTGCATGTGAAAATAGGCCAAAGTTTTGCTAATATCAACAAGGTCACGTGGAAGAGGACATTTCTCACAAAGGAGCAGAGGACCTCACTGGTAGAATCACTGACCCCAGTGCCTGTTGACCTTATAGAATCATGACAAAGTGCAGGGCGAGGTCCAGGTAGCCGCTGCACAAATGTCAGACAGAGAAACACCCTTGAACGCTACCCATGATGTAGCAACGTGTCTGGTAGAGTGGCACTTCACCGCACATGGAGGGGGGCGGTTAGCATGTGCGTAAGCCAGGGTGATAACCTCCACAATCCAGTGTGACAGCCTCTGCTTTGTCAGGGCTGCACCCCTGTTTTCCTGCCATGGCAGATAAAGAGCTGATCTGCCTGCCTCATAGCAACCGTTGCATCCATATAGCAACAAAGGGCTCGAACAGGGCAAAGGAGGTTCCTCCGCTCATCCCCCTCATTCTGGAAGGGCGGTGGGTGGAAAGCCGCTAATGTAATAGACTGGTTGATGAACTGAGGTGACAACTTTGGGCAGAAACACCGGGTTAGGCCACAGGGTGACACCAGATCCACCTGGGCCCCATCTAAAGTGCATCGGGCTCACAGAGTTTCGTTTTCTTTTGTTTTTCTACTCTAACCTACGAGTGTCTCACCCAAAGTTTTTGGGGTCTTTTCAGTTTTCTGTTTTTGTTGTTTCACTCCACAAACGGGAGTTAGATAAGCGTTATTGCTTATTTATTTATTTTGCTCGATTATCGAGCTCCTCGTTTTTATTGCGAGGTTTGTGTTCTTTTATTTTTATTTGTTTCTCCACTACGGATCATTGTCCGTTTCCAGTGGTGTTCTTAGGATCACTTTAAGATTGCCCAGCTATTGCATTTGGATCTCCAACATTCCCATCTCTGTCTCTGACAGAGATCTCTTACACTCATGCTTTAAAATGGCAACAAAACCCAGAAACACGCGGAAGAACACGACCAACTACTGTTAAAACGGATCGAAGAATAGTCCGAATGGCAAAGATTCAGCCAATCATCACCTCCAGAAAGATCAAAGATGATCTAAAATTACGTGTAAGTGCTGTTACAGTCAGAAGACGTTTGATCGAAGCTCAGCTATCAGCAAGAAGCCCCCGTAAAGCATCATTGTTGAAAAAACGGCATGTGCAGAATCGGTTAAAATTAGCCAAGGAACACATCGATTGGCCCAAAGAGAAATGGCGTAACATTCTGTGGACTGATGAGAGTAAAATTTTTCTTTTCGGGTCTAGTGGTCATCGACAGTACGTCAGACAACCCCCGGGTACTGAATTCAAGCCACAGTACACTGTGAGGACAGTGAAGCATGGTGGCACAAAAATCATGGTATGGGGATGTTTTTCATACTATGGTGTTGGGCCTATTTTTCGTAAACCAGGGATCATGGATCAGTTTTAATACATCAAAATACTTGAAGAGATCATGTTGCCGTATGCCGAAGAGGAAATGCCCCTGAAATGGGTGTTTCAACAAGACAACGACCCCAAACACACGAGTAAGCGAGCAACATCTTGGTTCCAGACAAAAAGGATTGAGGTAATGGAGTGGCCAGCTCAATCCCCCGACTTCAACCCCATTGAAAACTTGTGGAGTGACATTAAAAATGCAGTTTCTGAAGCTAAACCCAAAAATTCACAGGAACTGTGGAATGTAGTTTGTTCATCCTGGGCTGAAATACCCGTTTCTAGGTGCCAGAAGTTGGTTGACTCGATGCAACGCAGATGCACAGCAGTTATCAAAAACAATGGTTATGCAACTAAATATTAGGTCAGTAATTTAAAGTGAAGTTAAATCTTGAAAAATGTCTTCAGTTTATACAGTAAGTGTTTGAGTTTGAAGAGAAAAATGTCAACACTGCTATTTTTTTTAACAGATTAATATTCCTTTTCTTTGCTTCCTGTAAAAGAATAACGCAGACTTGATACAATTTGTTAATGCTTTGATTAGGAATTGAATGTGTAATGTTTCCACTACATTTGAAATATGGAACTAAAAGCTATTAAAAAATATTTGCACTTTATTCACTTTTTTAGCGCACTGCTATTTATTTGAACACCACTGTATATATATATATGATGAAATCTGGCCAAATCGGGGGCTCATTGAATGGGCAGATCGCCATCACTGTTTCAGAATGAAGGCAGATTTCTTTTACTCTCATAATTAACATAAAAGATCGCTACTGCTTTGCAGCGTCGCTTGAGCTAAGCCATCGGTCCAGAACGCATTTTGAGGAGACAACATCGTTTGCAGTAATTATATTGTGGCGAGCCATGGAGTTGGAGTCAGGTTTGAGTTCAGATCAGTTTATTAACAGGAGCTCAATCTTCTTATAACTTCACTTCACAGATTACAGGCAGAATTAGACAACGCGCGCCGAACTGTAGCCAGCTTTATAGCCTGGTTTATGCAAATGAGCTAGCTAACAATGGCGACCTCTAATAGGTGCCATGCAGCTCACCCTAACCAATCACACTTCATCATTTTAGGTCACACTCAAAACAATCGTTAACTCCGCTCTAACACTGTTAGAGCGGACCTGGTTGAACCCATGCCACCACACTGGGCGGGACTTTATTACAACTTGTTTACCACAGTAGTCGCTGTTCTGGCGGGAGGTTACTTTCAAACGCTAACTGCCCACTTTACTGTACAAGCATCAAATGCGTTCGAACACGCTCTGGTAATGCAGCTACATCACCCATCACTCGTGCACTGGTCTGCACAGCACAAGCACACACACACAACAATTCTATGTACACATTATTTACATCACTCGTAATCGCCCCGGATCGCCACATTGCCCCCACCTAAGGGGTCAGCAGTCCCCTGCGACCCCTTAAAAATGTCCGCACTCACGTACAAAGTCCCGGAAACGGGCAGGGGTTCTCCGTTGGCGAGAAGGGCGATTCGGGCCCTCAGCCGCTGTTGGGCTTTCTGGTGAAGGAGGGGTGGGCGCACGTAAAGCGGGCTGATCCTCGCCGACGCCCATCCCCTCATCGACACCATCCAGCAGCGGCCGGTAAGGAGCTAAACGATCCCGGTGAAGCACCACCAGTTTCCTCCGGCCGGGCATGCGCACTCGATAGACCACCTCGCTAAGTCGGCCCACCACTTCACCAGGGCCCCGCCAATGCGATTGCAATTTCGGGGACAGACCCTTCTTGCGAATCGGACAGTAGATCCAGACCTCGTCTCCGTTGGTGAAGGGCTGCCCCCGACAGCGCACATCATACGCTCGCTTTTGCTTGAAACTCGCGGTGGATTGGGCCTGGCGGGCAAAGCTGTGGGCGGTCTCCAGACGCTCGATTAAAGCCCGCGCATACCCGGCCTCTGACTGGTGGTGCTCCGTTGGTCCGGGCGGAGCTCCGAACACCAAGTCGACGGGCGTTCTCAGCTCGCGCCCGAACATGAGCGCAGCGGGGGAGCACTGACTGCTTTCCTGCACGGCGGAGCGGTACGCCCACAGGACCAGGGGCAAATGGCGGTCCCAGTCCCGCTGGTGCTGGCTGGCTAGAATGGCTAGCTGGGTGGCCAGTGTCTTATTAAAGCGTTCAACAAGTCCATCGCTCTGGGGGTGCAACGCCGTAGTGCGGGTCTTGGCCACTCCCAGCCGCTTACAAACAGCCGCCAGCACCCGCGACTCAAAATTTCGCCCCTGGTCGCTGTGTAGCTCCTCGGGGGCTCCGAACCGGGCGAACATCTCCGTCACGAGCCTCTCCGCCGTCGTGTCCGCCGATTGGTCCGGCACTGCGTACGCCTCGGGCCACTTGGTAAAGTAGTCCATGGCCACGAGCACGTAGCGGTTGCCGGACTCGGTGACGGGGAAAGGCCCTAAGATGTCCACCCCGACCCGTTCCATCGGAGCCCCCACGACGTACCGCTGGAGGGGGGCCTGCGACCGCTGCGTCGGCCCCTTCTTGGCCGTGCAGGCGTCGCAGCAATGGACGTGCAGCTCCACGTCCCGGCGGCAGGCAGGCCAGTAGAACCTCCTCCGCAGTCGATGCAAAGTCTTGCTGATGCCAAAGTGTCCCGCCCCCACAGAGCCATGCACCAGTCCAAGTACCTGGGGGCGGAGCGCACGGGGCACCAGCAGCTGGAGGAGGTCCTGGTCGGACCCGGGGGCCTGCCACCGCCTATAGAGCAGCCCACCCTGCGACGTCAGGCTCCCCCACTGACTCACGTAAGCCTTCAAAGCTGGGCTACTGGCCGACACTTCTCCCCATGCAGGCCGTGTCCCCGCCGCGATCCAGCTCTTTACCTGCTGCAGCTCGCCGTCGCCCTCTTGCGCTAGGCGCAGGTCCTGCTGACTAAAAGGCAACCATCCAACCTCACTCTCTACAGTCTGAACCGGGCATGCTATCTCCGTCACTTGCTCTCGCTGCTCGGCTTTAGTGCAAGGTCGGCAGTCCAGCTCTGCACAGGGCCTCCGGGAAAGCGCATCTGCATTACCATGCAGCTTTCCGGGCCTGTGCTGAATCTGGAAATCGTACTCCTGCAACAGCTCGAGCCAGCGGGCCACCTGGCCTTCCGGATCTTTAAAATTCAAAAGCCAGGTTAGTGACGCGTGATCTGTCCTAATGAGGAAATGGCTGCCTTGCAGGTAAGGGCGAAAATGGCGAACCGCTTTGACCACCGCTAACAGCTCGCGCCGAGTCACGCAATAGTTGCGTTCTGCCCTGCTCAGCGCGCTACTGTAGTAGGCCACCGCTCGCTCCCCGTCTGGTCCCACCTGAGAGAGCACGGCCCCGACTCCGACATTGCTAGCATCCGTGTCGACGATGAATGGTCGCGCGACGTCCGGATATGCTAGAATGGGAGCCGCCGTTAGGGCGTCTCTCAGCTGGGCAAAAGCATTTTGGCAGTCCCCTGTCCACTCGAACGGTTGACCCTTATTGGTCAAACGATGAAGCGGACTAGCCAGGGTGGCGAAACCTAAGACAAAGCGTCTATAGTACGACACTAGCCCCAGGAAGCTCCGCAGCTCACCCACATTGCTAGGCGTCGGCCAATCCCGCACAGAAGCCACCTTAGCTGGGTCAGTGGCTACACCCTGCTCACTAACGACGTGCCCTAAGAAAGCTGTCTCCCTCCGGAGCAGCTGACACTTCTTGGGATTTAGCCGTAACCCAGCCCGGCCAATCTCAATAAGCACGTCGTTTAGATGAGCGAGGGCTTGCTCGAAGTCGCTGGCGTGTACTAGGAGGTCGTCTAAGTACACGACACAGGAACTCCGCGGGACGGACGACAGCACCCGCTCCATGAGTCGCTCGAAAGTGGCAGGGGCGTTACAGAGCCCGAACGGCATGACCCGGAACTGCCACAATCCTTGCCCTATGGTGAAAGCTGATTTTGCCCTCGCTTCCGGGGACAGCCTCACCTGCCAATAGCCACTGCGGAGGTCCAGCGAGCTGAACCAACTGGACCCCGCGATATGGTCTAAGGCCTCGTCAATGCGGGGAAGTGGATAGGCGTCTTTTTTTGTGATCTGATTGAGACGCCTATAATCTACACAAAAACGCCACTCCCCGTCCTTTTTTCTAACCAGGACAGCAGGGGCCGCCCATGGGCTTTCAGAAGGCTCAATAATGCCCGCAGCTGCCATCTCCCTTATCTTATCCTCCGCCACCTCTCGCTTGGCTAGAGACAGCCTGTGCGGACGTAACCGAATGGGCACAGCCGAACCAGTATCAATCTGGTGTTGAACCAGTTCGGTCTGTGTGCATTCTTCATCTCGCACAGCGAATAGGTGAGTGTAACGGACAAGCAGGGCTTTAAGCTGCTGGCTCTGCTGCGGTGTGAGCCCTTTGCTGCTGCGCGTCCATAATGCCTGGACGGCCTGCAGCACCTCCGCAGAGGGCTGGGTAGCTGAGGCTAGCCCGCCCGTCTGCGGTGGTACTGTAACCTGAGGTGGTACCACGGTAACAAGCGGCGAATCAGCGGTGGTCATAGCAAGCACAGAACTGGGGCGACAGTGTTTGGGGGGCACCCCAGGGCATTTAGTTCGGCGGGCCGCTTTTAATTCATAATTTGATTGGAGGCCCAGCGTTTCGGTACCAATGGTTATAGTCTCGGTTATCACATTTATGCTAGCTCCCCAAAAGGCTAATAAATCTAAACCGATAATGCATTCGTCTTTTATGTCTGCTAACCAAAACTCGTGTTTCACTCGCTGGGCCCCCGCACACACTTGTAATTGTTTACTACCACGCATGCCCATCTTCTGCCCAGTGACGGAGGTTAGCTGGGTAGAGGTAGGGGTCCATGCACCCGAAAGCAGCCCGCTAGTACCCCGAAGTACCCCCGGCCTTACCAAGGAGATAGTGGCTCCGGTGTCGACCAGCGCCCGGCAGGCTTGTCCGTCCAAACTGCAAAGCAAGTACAGCCCGGTCTTCGTTCCCAGCCTGCCAATACGGGGCTCGGTCCCGTGGACCTGCTCCTCTGCTCTTAAAAGAGCATCAAACGGAACCTTTGCTCTTGGTGAGTATGGAATTTTCGCTAGGATGGGCAGGCTGGGCACGCGAACGCTGGTTTGGGACCGGGCCTGGTTGAGGAGGGGCAGGGCATGGGACGGTGGTCTCCTCACTGAGCCGTCCCGTCGTCGTTTCCCGTCGGCTGTGGGGCTCTCGCTTTTGGTGCAGGGGCGGTGCAGTCGCGGGCGAAATGCCCCGGTTCGTCGCACCGGAAGCAGCGTCGCTCCCGTTCCTGTCGCTGCCGCGGTCGACCTGGGTTCCGCTGGACCCATCTCACCTCCTCGCCGTCCTCGCAGTCGGCAGCTCGGACCCGGGGCTTGTTAGCTGGGGTCCCGTTGGGTGTGGTGCCCAGAATGAGCTCCAGTCGCTCGGCCTCGCGAAGCGCTGCGTCCAGGGACGCTGGTTTGGCGATGCGGACCTGTTGTTGTAGGCGCTCCGGAGTGAGGGCCTGCATGAAGGTTTGGCAGGCTAGCTCTTGCTGGCCCGCGTTGTCGAGTTGGGGGTAGCCGCGGCGAGCTAACAGCCTGATGTCGGCGGCGAGGACGCTGAGGCTCTCTGCTCCGGTCCGCCGTCGCGTAGTTAGCTTCTCTCGGCTCACCTCCAGAAATTGCCGCTGTCCGAACCGGCGCTCCAGCGCTGTCATCAGTGCTGGCAACGTCAGTGGTTCGGCGCTGTCCAGGTCTAAAAGCACCTGGCAGGCCTCGCCCTCCAGGGCTAACGCTAAGTGGGTGGCTGTCTGGCCCTCGTCCCAGCCGTTGTAGCTAGCCGCGAATCGTACCTGGCTTTGGTACGATTCTAGCTCACCCTTTCCCGTGTAGCGGGGTAGCTTGATCACCGCCTTCAACTGTGTGGTCGGTCGCTGCACCAGCACCGCCGTTTGGCTCGGCCTGGAAGCAGGGGCGTCCTCGTTGGCTTCCAGCCGACCTACTTGCGCTCCGTTCCCGGCCGCGGGGTCAGCCACCAGCGCGTGCACCTCCGCCTGGTCTCCAATCGGCATTCCTCGCTCCGGTCTTGCTGCGCTGGCTCCTTCGGGGAGCCCCCCGGGTCTACTCTTGGGCCGCTTTGCAGACGCTCCTGCTATAACGTCCATCTGTTTGGTAACCTGGCGTTCCAATTCGCGGATCTGTTCCCAGATCGTCCCAGTAGCCATCCCACTTCTGACACCAATGTGGCGAGCCATGGAGTTGGAGTCAGGTTTGAGTTCAGATCAGTTTATTAACAGGAGCTCAATCTTCTTATAACTTCACTTCACAGATTACAGGCAGAATTAGACAACGCGCGCCGAACTGTAGCCAGCTTTATAGCCTGGTTTATGCAAATGAGCTAGCTAACAATGGCGACCTCTAATAGGTGCCATGCAGCTCACCCTAACCAATCACACTTCATCATTTTAGGTCACACTCAAAACAATCATTAACTCCGCTCTAACACTGTTAGAGCGGACCTGGTTGAACCCATGCCACCACACTGGGCGGGACTTTATTACAACTTGTTTACCACAGTAGTCGCTGTTCTGGCGGGAGGTTACTTTCAAACGCTAACTGCCCACTTTACTGTACAAGCATCAAATGCGTTCGAACACGCTCTGGTAATGCAGCTACATCACCCATCACTCGTGCACTGGTCTGCACAGCACAAGCACACACACACAACAATTCTATGTACACATTATTTACATCACTCGTAATCGCCCCGGATCGCCACAATATATTTGCTAGCTACATTGATGTGAATGTGGTTACAATGGTTTAAAACATTATTTCCAGTATCAAGTTAGTAAAGCTGTATCCCGACTGTGAAGTTGAATGTGATCTCTAAATCTGACATAGCATGCGGTGCCATATTTTTTATTGCAACCTTGGACTGTGATTCCAAACACTTTAAATAAACCAGTACAACAAACGTGACAGCTTTTATGTCATTTATTTGATGGCTCAAGTGTAGGATCAAGCGTCTTACAAGTTGATGGGTTTTTGGATTGTTTACAAGAGCACACAATTTTTCATGGATCTAGCGTCTTAATTTTCACCAGATTGATGCATTTAACTGTTAAAATTTACAAAAAAATTTCCCGGGGTGGCATGGCACCCTAGAGGGCGGGGGTTTACCACCTCATAGTAGAGCAGAGTAGATTTTTGCCTGATGCATTCAACTGTATGAACATAATTATAGTCTAAATGTGAGATATTGCAGAGGTTACATACGGCAAAATGAATAGGCTACATCTTTGAAAGGACATGGGTTAACGTTAAGCGTTGCAGGTTGCGTTTCCTAGTAACAAACACACTGAATTATATGGGAAACAAAAACGTCAGTAGGCTAATATGATTACACGCATAACTGTAATGTGTTTTAGCCTTCTTTTTTTTTTAGCCTACGTGAAAAAAATGCATTTCAACATGTAAATCCGTACTCTCAGTTTTTCAATCGGGTTTGCAATGTAAATAATATGGTTGGCAAATAGTAGGGGGGATATTTTTTGCGGACTGCTAAACAGCGCACATTAAACAGCACACTTCTGCCAGTGCTCTGTACGCAGGAGACAGGGCGCAGTAGATAGGGGCTCTGATTCAGACACAGTGTACTGTACACAGGAGACAGGGCGCAGTAGATAGGGCTCTGATTCAGACACAGTGCACTGTACGCAGGAGACAGGGCGCAGTAGATAGGGCTCTGATTCAGACACAGTGCACTGTACGCAGGAGACAGGGCACAGTAGATAGGGCTCTGATTCAGACACAGTGCACTGTACGCAG
>JAKUDI010000549.1:0-20343 GCA_022702515.1 Ilyophis sp. 1 JC-2022
AGACAGAGTCCGGCCCTGCTGCTTTGCGGGGGTTAATCCTCTTGAACACCCTGTTCACATCTCTCTCCAGTAAGGACAGAGGTGTCGCTGAGGTGGGGGTGGTGGGCTGATAATTACATTATTGTTTATCATACTCATCAGTGAGTTTGACAGATGTGCTACGTCATACTCCCTGGTACAGTAGTGAATGAAAAGATGTTCTCTCTAAAGTAGAGAGATGTGTTTTTTTATGAGTGCTATGTGCCCTACACTCTGGAATTAAATTTTGATCCTGTCAGCACCCCACAGGGTGGCCTATAATTGATAATAGAATCACCAGTGAAGGTGTATTTCAGTCAGCATGGTCTTCTCAGCCTCGTTATGGAGGGACTGTTCCTGGTCTGTTGGGTGCACCGGCTGTTGAAGGGCAGTCCCCCTGCCCCAGCGGTTACACAGCTCAGCTGGGGGTTGCAGTGCAGCAGTGCAGCAGCTGGACACATGCATGCTGTAGGACTGGAATGGTAGCCTGTGTTCCTACAGGATGGACAAATTGGGAATTCAAGAATTTATTATTTTTAATAGTTTTATTTTTGTTTGGAAAACAGCCATCGCCCTCTCTAACCCTAATATTATGTTGCCTTTTATTCTTGGGGTCAAATTGACCCCAAAACTTTAAACCGAAGCAAAACTATTGTAATAGAAACATTTTGTCACTTTCTATGTTGCCTTTTGTGCGTCTCCCAATTGACTAGCCTCTTATCCCTAAACATTAACGGTGTGTGATGAAGCATCTCACTTTAGAGGGTGACATAAGTGAAAGTTTGTGAAGTTTAGAAAATACAAAAGGTTGCATATTTTTTACATTTCATACAGCTACACCCCAAATAACCACACACAACAGCTTTGTATACAAATTTGGTTCAGGACTTTTGAAAACATTGCATTCTATTTATTGCGTGTTTACTATTTCATCTATTTAATCCCACCAAATTAGGAAAGGTTATTGTTTTTAGATAATAAAAATAAGATTAACTGGTTTTTCAGAGACGTGAAACACTTAATGGGGTCAAATTGACCCGACACATAATATGAGGGTTAAACTGAGTTTTGAACAAACATTTTATGACCACTTTGTCCAAAGATGCAGAAGAAAATAAATACATACTGACCCTAACAATAGTGCCATGTACTGCTGCTGTCCCTCAGTCACAAATGATTAATTTCCAGCCAAGCTTTGAAATGAGTAATTCTCTTTAAAGGGCAGTTCACACAAAAATGAAATTAAGATATGTTTCTATATACGTAAAGTGCCGTCTATGCATCCAGATAGTTCCCCTGAGATTTCACTAGTTTTATAGATATCTGCTGCAGCTCACCCTGATAGAACGGACCTCAACGGGTCCAAAGTTTGTGGCGCTTAAAGCACCAAAAATGTACATTAAACAAAATCAACAGCAACATCTCTTTCTAAATATAATGATATGGTTACTCTCGGACATCCACAGATCTTGTTGAGCACAATTTCTTTGAGAACTGCTTCCTCCGAAGTGCGGCAACTGTATATATCCACGTAAAGTCTCAACCAAAGCACGCCAGTATTGTAGGGTGCGCTGTGTTGAAAGGGAAAAAAAAAGTTCTTTGTCCCAAACATTATCTTTCATTAGCTGTTTAGGTCTCACTGACCTCGTTGCTGGGACTTGTAAAAGCTATACAGGCTTTAGGATTCTTAGTTAGTTCAGGCACCTTTGCTAATTGGCACCAGTCATTGCAGGGACATGTTTTCTTTAGCGCTCTGCGGCTGGGCTACAGAAAGTCGTATAAAGGGCATTTGTGATGGAAGCTCGTTGGCTGGTAAAGGGTGCTGTACAGTCTTAGTGGGAACCTCGGGGGATGGACCCAACAGGACTTAGGTGGAAGTTAATCAGGTGGTGGCTAAGAGGCCAAAACCTGTCTCTGACCTGAGATTCATGCCATTCCCAGAGTGCTGTCTGTGAGTGCACACTGTGTGTGATGTGTGTGTGTGTGTTGCTGTGATCCAGATATTTTTAGGTCCTGTCCTGGTGCGGTTGGTGCAGTAGGGGTGGAGCTCGGTGGAAATTGCAGGATAGAGTGTGAGAGGGCAATGGAGGAGGATAGTTTGTCTTTCTGGGTGGAGTACAGCAGCAAGGTGCAGCAGGATTTAGAGTGCCTCGCATCATATTTCAAGTGAAAGAAAATCCCTTTTCAGAAATGTAAGTCTGCAGGTAGGATGGAAGTAATCTTGGAGGTGCTGCATTCTGGAGCCATTTCACTGCTAATGTATGTTTCTATGTACAAAAAAAGTTGCGAGTATGTAAAATGCACATAAAACCAGAAAGCAGTGATTTGTAAAATTATTTTACAAATATTTAATTGAAAACTGTACAAAGAAAAGATATGTAATGTTTTACCTTATCAACTTTATAGATTTTTATAAATATATGCCAATTCCGAATTTCATGCCTGCAACACGTTCCAAAAAAGTTGGGACGGGGCAGAAAAAAAATACATATGTTTGAAACATTCCACAGGTAAACGGGTGATGCTATCATGACTGGGTATAAAAGTATATCAAAAGGCTCTATCTTATTTTCAGTCATCAAGGGTCTGCGGTATCAAACAAGCCTCAAATATGCAGTAGATATGATGGATCACATTAAGGGTTGTTTCTCCTGACTTATTTTTCCATAGAGTTCAATAGGAAAATGAGTCAGGAGAAACAAGCCTTAATGTGATCCATCCATACCTACTGCATATCTGGCAGCAGCGTGATGGTTTGAGGCTCATTTGATACCACTGACCCTTGATGACTTACAGCCATTTAGCCAACCATGGGTTCCATACTATTCCTGTGTAATTTACAGCTTAATCTAGTCCCACCCCCCAATTCCCATAGAGATCCATTCAAGCACAGAGGTTATATTATCGGTTGTAAGAGTACCTGAAGAAAAAGTTTTGAGATATCCTTTTAAACCCAGTCATGATAGCATCACCAGTTTACCTGTGGAATATTCCAAACAGGTGTTTTTTGAACTTCCCAGTCTTTTTTGGGATGTCCTCTGCTTTTATGTGCATTTAACATACTGTCCCAACCTTTTTGGAATTGGGGTTTGGAGAAGGTTGTTATCCAGTGTTATACATGTTTTTTTCTTGACAAATGTAACTGACTGGATTTGGAATATTGTGAATTAGTTAAACATACTGTCATATCTCAGATGGAAAATAAATATCTAATAAATAGGAAACAGGCAAAACATTTGGCTAACATTTTGTAACCTTATCAGCAGATTGGACAATCACTGCAGTAAGTTTAAAACAGGTGCTGCATGACAACATATTTTAGTCCTCATGTCATGTGGATGTCTGTGTGAATATTGGTGTCTATTACAGGGCTAAAATTTCATACTTTTTAGGACAAGTCCACTTTGGCCTCGTCAAAGCCAGAGTTTCATAGGGCATTGAGGCTAAATCAGAAGGCAGTAAAATATTGTCTGTCTTTCAGCATAATGATGCTTCAAGCTTGAGCCAACTGCCAGAAATGAGGCTGTAAAACTACTCAAGAAGAGTCATTGTTAAGTTGGACACAGACCAATGTTCCAGAACCCGATAAGTCTAAATAATGGAATACTCAGTCAAGGCTGTCTCTTTCCAGTGCTGCGTATTATTGATGGAATGTTTGGGAAATGTGAGTTAAAATAAAAAAGAAGTCTATACATTACATTAAAACTCCTGAGCACCATTTTTGTCCACAGTGCATTTAAGACATTGTATGGCACTCACGAGGTGAGCCTTGACTGTAGCTCGTATCATTAGACTGCAGTCAACAGCGCCACTGGGGATATTGTCTTGAGCTGATTTGAAATGAAAACATACTCCAACATAGCCTCACACCTGAACACGCAACACATAGATTTTCCTCAAGTAACCAATGGAATCATCTGTATTCGGTTTCTCTTGGAACATATTTATCATGTTTTGATAAACATGACAAATATGCTGGATGCAAAAGCTGTGTTTAGTTTCATAAAGGCTAAATAAAACAATAACACACTTTCTAGCGTACAGTTGCCATTACTCTTATCCTACCGTTTGAATGTCTCCGTTTACACTGGCCTCCAAATCTAGGGCTTGAAATCATTTCCAATCCAAATTGGGTGCAGTTTGCTGGCTATGGGCAGGTTTGATCAGCTTTGGGTTTCTCCTTGCTCGTGGGAGGTCTGCAGTAACATTTTTGGAAGTGTGATCCTTTAATGTGCCCAATTATGCCCACTTTTATGGGATGATGGCTGTCATATTTGAAACAATTTGCACAATTAAATTTATCAGCAAAATCTGTTTTAAATGTTTTAATTTCTTGGTATTTTTGTTTTGGAGCGGTTGTTGTGAATATTATTTGTGCTGAGGAGGCACCAATTTTGTTACTGTTCATGTTTTGTTTTTCTTCAATTTTATATAAAAAAAAAAATACAATTCTCACAAAATGCAATGTTTATTTTCCATTATTCAACCCATGCCAAGTATGAAATATAGCGCTGCTAATTCTAAGTTAATATTTAATAACAACCCATAGTAATGAACGAGAGTGATCCGACATCAGCGTATCGCTCCACGTCTGAACCTGCGTTTTTAATTAAGACTGCGGAAGCCGTCAGCTGGTGGCCGCTTAAAACCTGGCGCGGGTTTATTTGCTGTACTGGCTGGATTATCATGGACAGCATCAACAAAAGCAGCATTTCCCCCCCCCCCCCCCCTCCCCTCCCTCTCTCTTCTCTCACCCATGGTTTGGTCAGTGGCAATTCTGATAAAAATAACCGTCTGCGCCGGGCTGAGAAGAAAGCAGATTGGGTTGCTATGGCGACGGAGCCGAATCGGATTACCTCGGGGCGGATGGGTGGTAGCGGCAGCAGCGGCCGGGGCAGATGGCGTCGGGGCAGATGGCATAGGGGCAGATGGCGTAGGGGCAGATGGCGTAGGGGCGGTCACGTGATGCGTGCGGATGAGGAAGTCACCTTTCTCGTTTTGTCTCTTTAGGCACAAGTACTAGAGAGCAGTGCTTCGGTTGCGTTGCGCACCTTTATTTATTTAATTTAATATTTGCTTGAATAGGGACCGGTGCACAGTATTTATTGCACAGTCTGATGCCGTGTATCGTAACATTTATAGCACAAACTTATTTGCAATGTTTGTCCCTAGATAGGCTTTTGTTCCAAATGTATAGACTCATATGCAATATTAAATAAACATGATTATCAATACAAAACGATAACAACCTTCAGTAGTTTGTTGACAGTGAGACCCCCGTGCCGGTGATAATATAACTCGATATGAATGTGCCGATTCAGACTGAGCTGAAGGAGGATTATGTTGAGTTCATCCAGTGTATGCAGCACCACTGGGATCAGGGGAGGACCTTTCTCCTTACCTTACCACTTGAGTGACTCATTCATGATGAATGAATCTTGGGCGGTGTTCTTGTGTCAGGCGTACAAATAGTGCCTCGCACAAGTCGTGGCCGTTTATTGGAGCTGGAGACCGCTCAGTAACTAAGGACTCAACAGAGTTATGTAGAGATGTTGATTTTTATACAACCAAAAGAGGAAAGAACGATGCTTGTTCATGCAGCTGAAAATATTGTGTAACTCGGTTACTTGTGCTTCTGAGTGCCCTCCTATGATGGAATATTGTTTTCTCAATGTAGCCTATTTCTGGAAAACATTTACCTTCTGGTGCTACTGATATTCCAAATTAGATTGAAATGGTTGTATAAGCACTGTAGCAATTGCTTCACTTGGAGAATTAACAAGTCCCATTCAAGAACATAACAGGAACGTTCATAGTCACATTGTGCTTTAACTGGTGACTGGCATGGAGGCCTTTTGGCATCTCAGCTGCAACATGTTATTCTGGAAGTAAAATCTATGTTGGCTAAATCACATCAAAGGTAAAGAAAATATATTGTATTTGCAAAGTGTAAGTAGCGTTTATTTGTCTTTGTTTTAAGGGGCATGGCTAAGAGTTCGTAATTGGACATGTTGGGTGGTTCTGTGGGTCCTAGATAGGGTTTAACACTTATCTCCTGACTTAAATATTTTTTATTGGTAATTTAGTCTGCCATTCCTCCCTGAGGCAAACACAGACATGTTTCTGTTGATTTTATGTGAGATTTGAGTCTTACAAAGGACTCAAAGTTCAGTCTAGATACAGCCTGTCTTTTAAATTGAAGACCACAAGACGTATGCCACTGTTTCAGTAAAATCTCCACATCCTAAACCCAGTTAAAAGCCTGAACAGTCATGGTTCTTGGTTCCTTCTTGACACCTTCACCAGCTCACTCTCCAGTCTTTGCTTTCTGGCTTTGTGGGGGTTGCAAATGGATGGTTGTAGGCTTGTTGCCTGGTTTAGGAGAATTATAATTGAATAATGTTGAGTGATGTTAGTTTTTATTGGTCTGTGACGGGGGTGGTAAACGGGGGTGCAGTCTTGGCCAAATGCTTCCAATCTGAAAAGCCTGTACGACATGGCTAGGATTGCAAACGGAGGGAATTTACAGGTAACTTTTGGTAATTTTCTGACATTTTACAGGGTAAATCACCACTCACTGTAACAATCTCATGCTTAAACAATGCTAATAAAACATTAAAAGTTTAAGAAAACGATAAACAAAGACAATGTGCTGAACAGGCCCAGGTCCTTTCTGGAGAGCAGGTTTCTGCAGCATATGGTACCATTAATGCTATTGCACAGCACCTTAATCTAGTTTGGGTAAATTTTCCTGCAAGGAAGGGCTGTGGTGTACTGATGCCATCTGGGAGGCAGCCAAACGCATTAAGGCAGCAACCTGGTGGCCGGGACTCCAAGTGTGAAGCTTCAATAATTATCCAGATCCCTCCAACATCAGCTTCATCAGAGCAGAACTGGTCCCTGTCCAGATCCCTCCAACATCAGCTTCATCAGAGCAGAACTGGTCCCTGTTTGGTGGAACATACAGCAGTGTGTGCAACAGGCTGACAAAGGGTTGAGAAGCTGGTGGCTCTTCAGTCAATCTTGAAACTCTTTGAGCCCATCAAAGATGACGCCACACAAATTGAGGATTGTCCAGATTTTCCAGTCTCTTTCTGAAGATGAAGCTAGCTGTGGTTGAGATAAATAATTAACCTAGGTCAAGTTTGAATTTTTGTTTAGTTTTCTTTAGTCAAAAGATTAAGTTATTTCTAAAATGAACAATTTAATCTTTTGCCTAAAGTCAGGTTAAATAAGGCCTGTCTAATGTTCCGTCTTAGATGGAAGGAAATGACTAAATAATATTTTAAAATTTGTTTTATTATTTAATATGATTGTTAAACAACCTGCATTTGAAAAAAACATACAAATATGTGTTCACATTGTGGGAAACCAACATCATGTTTGACATTTCGTAAAAAACATGGTTTTGTCTTTTAAAAATTGAGTGACCCCTCAAATGGGTCCGATACTGTTGAAAAACTAGGCTTTAGTCTGTGACTGTTATTGAATCACCCACCAGATCGTATCGTGCCTGAGTGAAGCAACCATGTTGTATCAGAACACTCTCCACAAATATCTGAGGGTGAGAGGAAAGGGATTAATTAGACATATTTACAATTTATGAAAAATATTGTTAACAGCATAAATTCCCAAAATGACCTACAATTTTTCTAAATTACTTAAAAAAAAAAAAAAAAAAAGGAAATATTCCCAGAACTTTACAACCCAACACATAGCATTGAAGTGGAAGCTTTTAAAGACCAGACCCACAGACCCAATTTATTTATTTAGCAAAAGCTAGGCCTACATAATTGTATGGACACTGTAGTTCAATGAAGGATTTTTGGATTGGGTCAGATCTGGGTTCCTTTTTTCTCCCCGCACCCTAAGCATTGAGCACTGCAATCAAAGCGGGCGCACCTTTCCAGCGCGCTCACCTTTCCAGCGCGCTCACCTTTCCAGCGGGCGCACCTTTCCAGCGCGCTCACCTTTCCAGCGGGCGCACCTATCCACCCGGCGCACCTTTCCAGCGCGCTCACCTTTCCAGCGGGCGCACCTTTCCAGCGGGCGCACCTTTCCAGCGGGCGCACCTTTCCAGCGCGCTCACCTTTCCAGCGCGCTCACCTTTCCAGCGCGCTCACCTTTCCAGCGCGCTCACCTGCAAACCAGCGGGTGCTATCCACACCACAGTCCTACAGGAAAGAGCTAGCACCAATCACAGGAGAAATGTATCTCCCGCTGACGTAAGCTGACAGTCTTTACTCTTTAACTCACAGAAGCAGTTTTGAGCACCTCAGTCGAATGTGGCCGCATGTTATCCTTACTCCTCGCTCAAATCGGTTGTGATAGGCCTTGGTCTCATCCGATTTTCTTCCTCCTTCAGCAGGAGTCTCATTTGTATGCAGAAAATGGTGAGGCGCTTACGCATCCCTGATATTTGAGTGTCAGTGTGAAATGGTTGTAATTTGTTGCTCGCGCTGCTAATGGCAACGATATTCATAACTAAGCCCTTAGCTTGAATCAGTCTGCAATTTATCAGGACTGGAAAAAGAAATGTAAAAAGTATGTGGGTAATGAAACTGTAGTGAATAGAAGGCGGCTGAAAATAAAGTGCTTTTAGCGAAGGAGGGGCAGTGGGAGAAATATTATTAATTTTGTCTGTCAGCTTGCCGTCATACTGAATCGCTCCTCAATGTGCTTTGTTGCCATTGTGATATTTTACCGTGTCGGATTGTCTCGGCACACGCCTCTCTTTGTGGGTGGTGGTGAGTATATAGAACTGGCAGAAGGTTTCACCGCCATCTTGTTTTGGTAGATTCAATGCAACACAAGAAGCTCTACACAGCTGTCTTTTTCTGTATATCCCTCAACAATTTAAATTGGCATTAAAAAATCGTTTAATTTGTAGGAAAGTAGCTCTCCTCCTGATTATAATGAGCTCTCAGCCAACTCTCTACCTGTAGTGAGAGCAGAGATATAGCCCCAAACTACTGTGCATGTACCAGGTACCTGCTTTACCGTGAACTACAACTTAGTTTTACTTTTCATGGTCATGGATCATAATGTAGTTGACGAGGTTCCTTACTGGGGGATTCAATAAGGCAGATATAGGTGTCAGGGAATGATACCGGAGGCCGCTGAGTTACATGGATCATTTGTCCACTCTAAGGACAGCACTCGAGTCCTGTTTGGTTTATTTTGACAAAATATCTTTAGGACACAATGTGTCAATGTCATTTTCTGACATGATAATAAAATGGCAACGATGGCTACTTTGATCTGTGATGTGCCCCAACTGTGACAGACGAGACATCGTTTTCTCCCTCGCTGGCTCCGCCTACGTGCCTATGTAACTTACACGTAGACTTGACACCACTGTAGTTTTTCAAAAACAAGGAAGGGTAGAGGTGTACGCGTATACCTCTACCAAAATTGTATTCGTATCTGCGGATATCTCAGCCCAGATATTATTTTGGCCAGCCCCAAAGAGAGACTTAATTAGTAGTGCCTTGATCTGTTAAATAAGCTTTATGTTGTTTTTAGGTGGAATTGCCCTTTAAGAATCCGCTAAATGTTCACATGCACTCAAGAACAGGTACAGTCAGGTCCATAAGTATTTGGCTACAATTGCTACACCGTTCACCCGATATGGACGTAAAAACCTGAAAGTTAAAGCTGAAAGTCTGCTCTTTAACCTCATAGTCACTGCTCCATTTAAAATGCAATGTGCTGGAGTACAGAGCCAAATCAACAAAAATTGTGTCACTGTCCAAATACTTATGGACCTGACTGTGTGTCTCAAGACCCGATTCAAACGAGCCAGTTGAAGCTGTACCTCTGAGCCTCTGTATTTGAATGCTAATGATGTGGTGCAGAATAGCTAAATGCTCCTCCTACCCCGGCTGCGTTTAATTTACTGTGAGGACCAACAGGAAATGAGCCATTGCTGAGTGTAGGGTGCACCTGGTTTGGTACATTTTTGGTACAGCAGGGAAAAATTAAATGCGAGCTAAAAAATGGCTTTTTATTTGTAAAAATGTAATAAATAATATCTTTCAGGCACATTAAAGCCAAGTCATTAGGCGCCTGCATTAAAACAACACTGTAATGGTTCGGTTCGCAGCGTGTGCTAAACCAAAAGTCCCGTACCGAATGGAAGAGGAATGTTTTGTCTAGCCTTGGCCCAATAAGCAGTGATTACTTTCTTTTTGCCCGTTACTGTTTTAGTTACACAGTGGCGCAAGAAAGTGAGAGATCAGACTGGCACGCCACTTCTGTTACAGCTTTTGGGGAGAAGCCTGTGTATGAATGCAGGCTTGCTTGTATCTTTTATTATTGTAGAATAAATCTAATCTAATCTAACATAAAGTTCAATCATATGCAAGCTCCAAGGCCATTGGGTACTTTATAGGTACCAAACAATAATGAAAGCCTATAACCCTGGATTTAACGTGGAGCAATGCAAAGGCCTACGGACAGGGATGATATGCTTTGAGTGGTGTTAGGGTAAGCACTATGGCTGCTGCGGTCTGTGCTTCTTGCACCAATGTCATGTAGTCTGCTATTATCGACAAACAGAACTTTATAATAATCCAGACTATGCATAATGAAGCATTTTGCCCTCTTCCTTAGAAGATGAAATTGTTCTAGAAAATGCTTCTGAGAAAATATTATTTCTCGCTCAGTCAAATGTATTGAGGTCCAGCAGTGTAGGAAACTCTACACTAAATGACAGGAGACTATTTTCTGCCTAAAGACTTGCTGATCAAATATCAGATTATGTATCGGCACGGCCTCCGCTTGGGCATTCATCTTATTTATTTCCTCATGTCTAGCATTGTGATTCAACTGAATGACATCTTCAAAAGACTCTTTGTTCATCCAGCATGTTTGTAATCCACTAAACAACATGATGGCGAGGCATTTTCTGTCATGTTCCTTTGATAGCCTACGGAGGTACATATGACTTATCTTGGGGTGTGCTGGTCATACGTGTCATTGTGTTTTGTTGAACTGGTGCGTAGATGGTAAGCCGTAGTAGCAGTTTTCACAGTTCACAGTTGGCTGTAGCATTGTGCTAAACTCAGGGTTACCTACGTGTGCATGTCTGTTATATCCCAAATGCATGAAGAATGTCAGTATGCCTTTAATGAGCCAGTGCACGTACTTTGCGTTACTTGATTTAAGACGAAACATTACAATGTTCTAGTAGCAATATGGTTGCAAAGGTGAGTTTCTATGTACGTGAAAATGAGTTTCTGTGAATGGGCATTCCATCAGAAATCATTGGCTTTCCGACTTCACCCTTAGATTTGAACCAATTTTTTTAATACATGTTAACTAATATGAGAGCGTGTGGTTTGATTAACCTGAAAGACCTTCCCATATTGGACCCCCCACTCTACCTAAAGACACATCTTCTTCAAGAATAAAATTGACAGTATGGTTTTGTTATTATTGGAAAGCTTACAAACAAGGTTATCCACAATTTCAATACTCTTGGTCCAAAATAAATAAATATGCAAATAAGGTGATTTTCCTTGGGCTGTTCAACCAAAAACTTTATTTTGATATGTTTCTACATACCTGGAGTGCTATCTATCCATCCAGGTAGTTTAGTTAGATATGTTTCTACAGAGTGCTATCTATCCATCCAGGTAGTTTAGTTAGATATGTTTCTACATACCTGGAGTGCTATCTATCCATCCAGGTAGTTTAGTTTGATATGTTTCTACATACCTGCAGTGCTATCTATCCATCCAGGTAGTTTAGTTTGATATGTTTCTACATACCTGCAGTGCTATCTATCCATCCAGGTAGTTTAGTTAGATATATTTCTACATACCTGGAGTGCTATCTATCCATCCAGGTAGTTTAGTTTGATATGTTTCTACATACCTGCAGTGCTATCTATCCATCTAGGTAGTTTAGTTAAGAACTCATTCGTTTTGTTGATATCCGCTGCAACTCACGCTGACATCACCCTGATGGAACGAACCTCAACGGGTCCAAAGTTTGTGGTGCACATTCGAAAAAAATCACGGCAACCACTCTTTCCAAATGTAATGACACGGATACTCGCAAATATCCACAGACCTTGTTGTGCACGGTTTTTTAGAAAATGACTTTCTACTGAAGTACGCCAACTATGTCTGTGCAAAGTATCAACCAAAGCACGGCAGTATTCTAGGGAGCGCTGTGTTGACATAAGGGTGTCTTAGTTAAACCTTTGTTATTCTGTTATTCACTAACTGATAGATGGGATTGTTCTGTGTTGAGGGGTCCTCGGAATATAAAGCCATGCATCTGACATGCGTCAAAACATTTCAATCAAGAATCATGTTTTCTGGGACATTTTTATTTTACTTATTTCTTCTGCCATTTCGGGAATTGGCTGTAACTCATTGTACTCGTGATTTCTGCTCGTCAGATGTAGCTCTGAAATGAAAAAGAAAGGAATTTTTTTTGTTTTTGTTAGAAAATATGCCAGATTTGCCATAAAAGAATAAGAGATGCCAAAATGGAGGGGTGCAGTGGAGCTTTTACGTTTTCATACTACCTTAGGAGTCACTGTGCATTCTGGGGAATTAAAAAACACACACAAAAGCTTTCAGACAATTCGGCTTAAGAACCAGATATCATAACATTTAGGCCAGTGATTAAAGTAAACTTACATTTTATTTTCTATGTACAGAGTATACAAAAAGGACTACAAAAAATAACTTTATGAAAATAAATAAAGTAAAATAAATATTAAACGTGAAATTGTTGATTATTCCGTGCTCCTCTTAGCGGCTGAAAAGTAGCGCAACAGTACCGGAAACCACAGGTGGGAGAACTGATGAGCTGGTGAAGCGTTTAGAAAAAGGTGTTCATTCATCTACTTCCTTGTCTTTTGTAAGCAGCATTTGTCTTTCCACTTGCTCCTTTTAAACTGTTAGTGTTATGACGGTGCAGTTTTTGTTTGAACTGTACAAGGATGCTTGATTTACACTGTTGATAAACTCCTATGTACATTTGATTTAAAGGTGGATGGTAACTCATATAGAGCTGCACCTGCAGTGCAGCTCTTTATAAGAAAACCGCCCGCCCAGAATCTCCAAAGTACTGCACAGTTCTTCTGCCTTTACAGATTTATCATAAATTCCAAGGTCCATTCATTTAGACAGTCCTGTCTGGTGTAGAATTGCTAATCGCTGCAGATTAGGTAGGTATGTTTCCGTAGTTTGCTAAATGAGTCGCCTCATAAAGTCTCTATTTACTGAGGCAAATGGGATGGCAGAGTTTACCTTGAATGGGTGGGGAATTGAATTGTACTGAACACAATGGTTGTGTTTATGTGGCTCTATCATTCTCAGCATTTATAAGGCAGCGGTTTGTGAGTGAGCGGCCAGCGGGATCTCTGTAAATCAGACGCCCGGCCGTCTCCCTTGCGTGATCTCGAGCGGTTTCTCGCCCGATTGCCCTCGACATGTCCCGTTCCTTATTTATTTTGGCTGCACGCAAAAACTGCTGCTCAAGACAAATGTAAATGTGGCGTCGCTCAATGAAACATTAATCTGGGCTACGGCAGCAGCGCGTGAGATTGATGCTCTTGTTTACGAGGGATTTGTACGGGAGTCCGGTTTGGAGCCTCAGTAATCCGGAGTGAGGAGTGGCAGAGGGCTGATATGTTCTGGTATACGGTGCACTGTCTCACCGCCAAATATTTGGATGCCGTTGGGTTCAGGAATCACTGCTGGGGAAAGCCCCTTCCGAATCAGGGTTTTGCCATGGCTAAAAAATATGGGTGGGACGATACACTCAACTCACGATACACGATATTGGTTTCACGATACAATATGGTCACGATATAAAAACTTTTGTTCAGATGAAGACAATGATTAATTGAACAAGATTACTAGTTTATTCCCAAGGCAAAAAATGTACTATTTATGTACAATTTTTACCACAAAGTATGGCTGAACAAGACTGAAAGTTTACTTACTCATCATCCCATCATGGGAGCTATGACACATACATGGAAGATCGTCTTCTTAAAATAACAGTGTACTATGAAATTAAATTTGAAATACTTTTTAAATTAAAGAATGTCCTCTTAAAACATATTATTTTAAGACTAATGTAAGAAAATATAAGCTACTAGGCCTACGTAGTAGCCAAAATTGCACTTTCAAAAATACCAACATAAAGTTAGACATTGACTGATTGTCGAGTCTAGGATATGGACATGTTGTTCTTCAGGAAAATTAACATATCAACGTGCGACTGATTTTGATAGAGCAGGTCACAAATAACGTAACTTTACTTGAGTAATTTTAGAATTATACATTTACAAATTCACACACCCCATTTAAAATAAATAAGCCGACCTGATTCTGTTGCAAGTGTGCAGCTTTCTCAGCGAGCTGGAAATAAACAGTCTTGTGCTTTCGGTGTGCGTGCGTGTTGTGCGTCAAAGTAACTTTACTAACATAAATTGTTGATGGTGCCCTCTTGTGCACAAAGGGTGTGATAGAAGATTAAAATATGTGGTTATGTGAATTTGTGAATTACCAGTAGTCATGCTTGTTTCGCGATACATTTTTACAAGCTCCACGATGCATATAGTCACGTTTTCGTATCATGAAATATTGCGTCACAATATTTTGTCACACCCCTACTAAAAAATCAACATAACTTGAGCTTTCTTTTATTCTGTTCTCATTAGGGATGTTAACAATTAATCAACTTTTAATTCATTGCTAATAAGAATTTAATCGATAAGATTTCAAATTAAACGATTAACTGAACAATCTGCGGTCTTGTTTCAAATGTAAAATGTAATCGTGATTGTATTGTATTGCAAAACCTGTGGTGCTGTTTTGAAGTATAACTACATCGTTAATGTAGCCTACCACCTGAAAAGCGTACATCCAACCGTGCTGCCAGGGCAAAGTGGATCGTGACCTACCATCACCTCAGTGTTGCCAAAGAGGGTGTGTGACGATAGACGAGCAGAGAGTAGGCTATTACTCAGAGGGTATGCAACATGGTTGAAAAGGACATGATGGCAATAAGCACCGTTGACGGTGAGGGATTTCGAGAGCTAATAAACAGGCTGCGCACACGACTCACTCCCGACCACGTAGATATGCTTAAATGTTGGCCGCCGCGGTGGTACAACGGTAAGAGTTGTACTCCGAGGATCGGGGTTCGCGCCCCGGTCCTGCCATAGCCGAGCGTGGCCGTGCCCTGTGGAAGCGGGAATTGGTGGTGGCGTCCTTGTGGGGGGAGGGGCTCGGAGAGAATCGCTGCGCACGGACGACCCAAGAGGAGGTGGGGTCACGGTCAGGAGCTCGAGGAGCCGCGCCCTCTGGAGGACGTGGCGCCCTCCTTCCAACTACTAGTACCGGTTGACGGGGTTGTGTAGCAGTGGTTCTCAAGCGGTTGCTACATGGGGGGGAATTTAATTAGAATAGGGGTTCAATTGGCTACCAAATTGGGAGAAAAAAGGGAAAAATCAGAAACAAATTTTTAAAAAAAAGATATGCTTAAATGTTCTTGAATAAAAATAAGTAGGTCTATCTAGTATGCATATGAGGAGCCTATTCAAAACATAATAGCCTATGTTTTAAGTTGACTGTTCTAGGCTAGGTCTACTAGTTTAACTGTTGCCTTTCAATTTCAAGAGCGATTATGTTAATGCTGCAAGTACCTAGCGGAGCAACGGTTTCGCTTGCAACAGATGAGACGGAGCGCAATTTCTTTTCTGTTAAAGTAGCCTATACACGCCTTCATATTCTATTTTTGTTATGCTACAATAATGCCTGTTTCTCAAATGTTACAATAAATCTTTGATTGAGGAATATAACATGCATTTTGTATTCTGTCTATCATAAGCTATATTTAGCTTATATGTTATCAATTAATCGACGATTGTTTGTTAAGGTTTACAACTATCGATTAAGGAAATTCCTTAAAATTTGCACCCCTAGTTCTCATCCAGCGAAACTAAATAAATGAAACTGAAATGTAAAATGCAATATTGGTTTATTTACATTGGCTTCATTTGATGCTGGGCATTCTGGACTGTAGTCTTTGCAGACGGTGCACTAATCTGAATGAGGTCTTGAGGCGATGTCAGAAGAGTGCAGGTGACTCACAGGGCCTCAGGATCCTGATTCCACTGTGTACGTAACCGGGTGGATCCAGTGTTGGCTTCTCTGTTACATCGCTGCAGTCTTAAAGAGTAACTACACCCACTGTCTCAGCCGGTCTCCGCCTACTACACAAGTTTGAAAAATACTTTGTGGGGCGAGCGAGGGAGAGGGGTGGGGGCGGAGGAGGTGTGCCCATTCTCATTAGCATAAATTAATGTACATTGTACAAATGATTTTGTATAACTCGGATCAAACTGTCAAACTAGACATTGCACATCAAATATGAATCAAGATTAAGCAACTGCATCGCCTATTTCTCACCTCAAATATTTTCAGAGACATATTTTAATGTTCCGGTTTAAAAATGTGGAGGCGAAACGAAAGTAACGTAGTGGGTCTAACCAATCAGGTGCCGGCTGTTTCCATTGTGAGTGACAACAATTATCCATATGACGTAGAGGTACCTCCAAAGAGGTACTCTGACATCACGATTGGGGTGTGGGGTGTGGGGTGCAGAAAGGAAATTTCAACCATTAGGGGCAGCTTAACTACCAGTTTCTTATGATATACAATATTATTTCAGAATATAAGTAATATATAATATATACAGTATATGTTCTGAAATATAACATTTCAACAGATATCAATTAGACTAGATAAAATAGACAGATGTATAAATGAATTAAAAAATAGTTCTTCAGATTGTGCATGAAATTATTAATATATATATTTTAATTATTTTTATGGGAACATAAACATAAGGGCAATAAAATGCAAATGTTGACATGAGGACATTCAGCCCATCTGGTCTTGTCATTTTGTGTACTCTTGAGACTATTGAGCCCGGTTTCAAGCCTGGCCTCTAATATCCCATGGGGCTCGGCTTAAACAGCATGACTTGGCAAGCTGTTCCGTACATTGACAACTCTGTTTTAAAAATAAATAGATAAATACTATACGATATTAAATATGTGTAATTCCCACACGGACCAGCCAATATGGATCTAAATACCCTCAAATGAAAGCTGTTTTCACTTTCACCTCATATTTATGAAAAAAGTTTTGGAACAGCGACACAATTTTTGTTGTTTTGGATCTGTACTACACATTGGATTTGTGCTGGCGTACAGAGCCAAAACAACAACAAAAGTATATATTATACCGGTATTACATTACATACTTACATACTTAACACAATATTTGAATTTAATATTTTGTATTCAATACAAGTTATAAGCCATATATAGCCATAAGCTTTTTTTTTTCAGATTGATCTTAATGATGATGAAGACCATAGACATGTATCTCAAAGAGAACCAGCATAGTAGTCTGAGCCACACCTTAGGAAACACCCCCCCCTCCCCACACGCGCACACGCACACACGCACACGCACGCACACACGCACTCACGCACACGCACGCACGCACACGCACGCACACACAGCACACGCGCGCACACACACACACAGCACGCACGCGCGCGCGCGCGCGCACACACACACACACACGCACGCGCACACAAAACACACGCGCACACACACACACACACGCGCACACAAAACACACGCGCACACACACACACACACACGCACGCGCACACAAAACACACGCGCACACACACACACACACGCGCACACACACACAGCGCACACCGCACACACACACACCGCACACACACAGCGCACACACACACACACCGCACACACACACAGCGCACACACAGCACACACACACAGCGCACACACACACAGCACACACACGCGCACACACACACACGCACAGCGCGCACACACACACGCACACACACACGCACACAATATGAACTACAAATATTTTTCTACTTTCATAATTTAAGTCAAAATAAAAGTCAAAATCTGAGGATGATTTGCAGAACTACTAAAGATCTATGATGCAAAATATAGGCAGTGTACCCTGTTGTCCATTAGTGTCTCCAAATCTATCCACATGGCTAAATTGTGCACTGCTCTAAATAAATTAAAAAAATTATATATTTAACTACAAATCAACAGTTTTGGCTCATGAACAGTTTTGGCTCACTTTTGCATCATTTTAAAGTGGGAATTACTATATTTTCTTCAGTATAGAGGGGTAGATATCTGTGGGTCCAAAATCCATGGATTGGCCACCAGAGTCCTGACCTTAACCCCATTGAAAGTCTTTGGGATGTGCTGGAGAAGACTTTACGGAGTGGTTCGACTCTCCCGTCATCAATCCAAGATCTCGGCCAAAAATGAATGGACGGAAATAAATGTTGTGACGTTGCATAAGGTTGTCAAAAACAATGCCACGACGAATGTGCACTGTAATCAAAGCTCAAGGCGGTCCAACGAAATATTAGTGTGCCACTTTTTTTTTTTTTGCCAGGCAGTGTAGCTTTTTACCCTATCTAGTGTCGCATATGGAGATTGCATTTCATAACAACGCATCCCTAACTGCTGTTGCTGGAAGCACACGCCCCCTCAACTAGTTGCCAGGTTGACTCATACCTCATTAACATTGTCATAATGAAAGACCCTCCACTTTAGCTATATTTGATGACACAAGGTCAGCTGATCCTCTGAGGACACACCCCTAACCCCACCCCCACAAAGTGCACCAAGCGTTGTGGGATATATGATATTGCACTCATCTTTCAAGGAATGGGTGAGCAGGTTCTCAGCCTTTTTCCAGTCCTTCTGAAGAGCATGTGCTGCATTGGGTAACCAGACCGCCCCCCCCACGACTTTCACCTTTACAAAAATAGCTGTGAAATAAAAGGCTATTTCAAAAGCTGATTTCGGTCTGAAATGGTCTGTGCTCACTGGCTTACCGGCTCTCCACAGGGCAGGCCCACAGATGTTGCAGGGAATTCATGCATGAGCGAGATTATGTTCTTGGTGAGGCCCCCGGCTCATGGGCCTGTTAGCCTGGTGAGCGTGCGGCCAGCACACGCGAGTGCCGAACAGCGCTTGCCCAGGCCCCAGGACCGTGACATACGTGGCCCACAGGAGCCGCAAGCGCTTTGACCCTTCCGTTTCTGGTGCTCTGAGGCCAAGCTACTTTCAGCAGCCCATAAGAGCCCCGACCACCTCCGCCACAGTTCGACCAGTCTGTGGGGGCCGCTTCTTACTTTTCGACAAGTTATTGGAAAGGCAGGCACTGTGTGTGTTGTGGGTAACACCAGTTACCAACTGTGGCAGGAGGTTCACTGTTTAGTTTCTGAATTCCTGCAATGAAATGATTGCTATTAGAAAAGATACAGTATCCTGCGCTTAATAGGTTGTGCATGGTTATCTTTAATAAGGGTGCATTCTTGCTCCAGCTTCAACAATCCTTCACAGACCGATGTTTATAGGCTGTACACAATTCTGCTGTTTACAGTGAAATGTCTGTGGAGATAATCTTTGACTGTAATGTGTTGGTATGATTGCTGACATCAGATGATTCACAAGTCACCTCATGCCTTCTTTCTCTGTGATTGTTGTCTTCCAGATCGTTTCCATGACAGCAAGTTTTCCTTTGCCTCACAATGACTCCCAGTCCTAGGTCCTCCTGATAGGCCAGCTGCCCGATATTCCTCCCAGGCTGCGATGACATAGCGGAGGGCCTCTTTCAGAATGGAGAGAAAGAAGCCATGCCCCCGTCTACTGGACTACCTCGTGGTAGTTGGAGCCAGGTGGGCGTTTCTCAGTTCAGCAATGTTTGCACATCCAAAAATCATAAATTAATCCATATCAATAAGCGGGTTAGGCCTTGTATGGTTTATCTTTGTAATGTAGATTCAAAAGTTTTTCTAAAACATTGTTCAGCTACCTTCTGATTGGTGAGCCTAATTTCACCTTTCAGATAAACCCTACAGTAGAATTAGCCCAGGTTTGAAACTTATCGCAAATGTATTATAGTTTAATGCATCGCTTTATAGTTATTTCATCTTCTGTGTCTGTATTTCTGTGCCTGTGCCTCTGTTTCTACCACTAACGGTTTGTGTAGTTAAGCTGAAAGGGTCATAACTGTGTGGTAATTCTATATTACACCACTTAGGGAACTTGTAAAAGCTTTCACAGAAATTACGGGATTGACACAGTGATTAAACTGCCTCAAGGCAAACTAATTCTAGGCAGTAGTTTAGTGCACCATTTTGTGCATCTTCTGTCACATCTTATCCGGAGGTGGACCTCTTTATAACCAATAGCATTCATGA
>JAKUDI010000055.1:0-16113 GCA_022702515.1 Ilyophis sp. 1 JC-2022
ACTTTTAAGTAGGAAAGAGGCCACCCTCTATCAAGGAATTTGGTTCCAGAGCCGACACTGTGTGAGGTGATGTTCCACATACCAAGAGTCAGATTCTGCCGACAGCACAGACGACGCCCGGGACCGCTCCACTAATGCCCCTTGCCTGACTAGCATTGCACCCAACCCCTAACTCGAACCTTGCGGGTGGTGGGCCCACACGGTGATTCCACATAGACTTTTTGGACACCACCCCCAGGCCGGGCTCCAGGGATGGGTCCCGGTGACCCTGTTCCAGGCAGGGTAAAATTGTTGTCATTTTTTGTCTCACCCCCAGACCTGCTCGCCTTGGGAGACATTGCTGTGGGGATCATAAAACCTCGCCAGCTCTTCCCCCATCTCATTACTTATTTTTTACTTAAAATATTAAATATTCATATTAATATTTTTAAATATATATATTTATTATTTCATAGTCAATAAATTATACATAAATTCGCACACATATACAATAAACCATCATAAAAAATAACATCAAATCACTACATAACACACACAAAAACCCGTCATAGACCTAGAAAAATAGAGGAAATGTTTCCATATCTCTCTTGATTCTTTATCATAATTCTACAATTTCCTATTTAACATAATTTTTTATGATGTTGTTTTTACCAGTAAATCCATCTTTTCTGTAAAAAGTGGTGCTTTAGATTACCTAAAGGACCAGCCTGTAAGCCTATACGTGTTGCCACAACACCCAAGCACAGTATTTTAAACTGTTTTATTAATCCCTTTCACTTCAGAGTCATCACCTAGCAGGCACAGTCTGGGTGTCTTGGGAATGTCAAAACAGAGGCCCTCTTGGGTGGTCTCAAGGGTCAACAAGACACTCCCATAAAGCACACAGTAATGTCCCTTCAGTACTGTCCCTACATAAATAATTTTGGGACAGACCCATCCTATATAACCTACTGGGGATAAAATAAAATCTAGGACTTTAAATTGTATACCCTTTGTTTTGATCAATATTTGAGTTGATGTGTGACAAATTTTTTGTTAAATCTTTTTGCCACATAATTTTTATATTTTTAAATTGTCACTTTCAGCCTTTATCAGCATTTTATAACACATTGAAGCAGCGCTTGGTAAACCAAAAAATTCTTTAAAAATGTTTTAACTTTATAAAGCTCCTTTATTAAGCGCCTTTAAAGCATAATTATACACAGTTTTTAAATTTCATTTATTTCCAAATATCATTAATACTAAAATTGTAATTGTCCCAATTTCTTCTAATGATAAATACACCAAATTATTATGCAGATCTTCAAGGGTATATATACCTTCTGGGACCCACTTTTCTCAGTATATTGATTGTCTCCTAACGGGGGTTGTGCCAGATAGATTAATATTTTTGCTGATACGGAGATTCTGTATTATGCGCTGTCTTTCATGCTGCAATTGAATGAGCTCATATTAGGTTTGTAAGTATCTTGTTCATGAGCACTCGTTGACATTAGTTCCTTTTGTGCGATAAAACTTACAGGGGTCAAAAAGGGGCAGTCATACTTCTTTCCAGTTTAACACTGCATCCCTCCTGATTCCACAATGCTTTGCCAACCTGGCCAGCCTCAGAAACCGGGGCTATCTATCTATTCATGCACTGTAGCCTTTTATCTTATTTCCTTTTATATTGTCTTGTAAATGTTCTTATTTTAATTATTCCCTCTTTTAATTAATTGTATATAGTTTTAATTGTACTGTCAAATCAATCAATCTTTTTTCATTCTTCTGTGAAGCACTTTGAATTGCATTCAGTTAACTCAATAAACTTGACTTGACTGGATAGCTGAAAAGAATATGTACTGTATACAGTTGTATACATATTTTTGTATTTTCATCTTTATTGGACAGCACAGTGTAGAGACAGGAAGAGTGGGACAAGCCAGATCCGAACCGCCCGACATTGCGGCTCGTAATGAACATGTGAATGGTCCTCTTACAGGCGATGCCACTGAAACACCCCCAAGCATTTTCTGTATACTAATTCAAGGTTTATTTTTCCTTTCCATAAGAATTTTTGATAAGGTTTTTATACTGTTTAAAATAAGATTGTGGTATTATAATTGGAAGCATTATCCTCAACAAGACAGAGCTGCTCTTCATCCCACACAAGTCCTCGCTGCAACAAGAGCTCTTCATTACTGTTGATGGTATTACAGTGGCTGTCTCTGCAAAGAACCTGGGGGTTGTCCATCCTGCAAATCATGGCAATAGCATGGTCCTGCAGGTTCCTCCTATATAACATCAGGATGATTTGACCATAACTGCCCATGTACTTCACCCAGCTACTCATCCAGACCATGGTAATCTCATGTCTACATTACGCTACTGTAACACCTTTCTCGCAAGCCTACGAGCCTGCGCCATGCAGCCTTTACAGCTTACCCAGAATGCAGCTGCCTGACTTGTGTGAGAGTGGAAGAAAGTATTGGGATGCTCCCAAGCTGTCATCATGCCTCCATGTTCTCTTCTTTCTTTCACTTCGTCCTCCAAGTTTTCCTCCCCTCTTTTACACAACATACTTTCGGGCAGGACCCGAGTGGTAGTGAGGGAGTTGAGGAAAGGTGGTGAGGAGTGAAAAGTATTGGGACGCACCCCTAGACATCAGAAAGGCGATTGCCAATTAAGAACCAGTGGTAGCTGTATTTTTAGACAGTGAAAAGGTGTATGACTCAATGTAGAAAGAGAGATTATTGATTAAGTTGTATGGAGCAGGAGTTGGAGGCAGAATGCTTAATTGGGTGAAAAAATGTTTTATGGAAAGAACATGTTAGGATTGGAGGGTCATGTTTGAGAGTTACTGATACAGAGAATGGCACTCCCCAAAGGATTGTGATTAGCCCAGTCTTATTTAATATTATAATCAATTTTATATTTCAGGATTTGGATTTTCCCTTTTTTTGATGGTGGCACCCTCTGGAGGAGAGGTAGAAGTGTTGAATTTCTTTGAAATCAAGTTCAAAAAGGCTCTAAACTTAGTTTAAGGTTGGACAGACAATTGGGTCTTTAAAATCTCTTCTTCTAAGTCTAAATACAAAAATATGCCTGGCCACATGTCCCCTAAAGGGACATGCAAAATAATTGTTTTTAATAATTATCTTGTGTGGGTATATATACAGAGTATATACAGAGTATTCTAGAGTACCATAAAATAAGATATCAAGAGTCTTTTGATGTTGTTGGGTCACAGATATCAGAAAGTCATGGCATGCAAAGGATATGCGACCAAATATTTAAAATTATTACTTTATTCTATATATAAATGCAGGGGTGCCAATAATTGTGGCACACATGGTTTTGTTGAAAATATAATTTCTTGATGACGGTTTTTTTATTTTTTATAATAAATTTACTTCGATTGAATCTTGGATTTTTCAAAATTTTTCAGTGTGAGATTAAGCTAATTCACCAAACGGGGGAATTTTTTATAACCATTTTTACTCATCTTTACCAGGGGTGCCAATAATAGTTGAGGGCACTGTATATTTTTGACTATAAATGTATTGTATTTGGATCTGCTGCAAAGTCAGCTCTTGATAAAATGGACATTGTTCAGGCAAAGGTGCTGACAATTTGCTGCGGGGCATTCAGAACTTCACCAACTCCCGCTTTATTAGTAGAGATATAACCACGCTAGGTTGCTTCTTCAACAAATGGATGAATTTTGTAATAAGCATTAAAAAATTAAATTTTCTGTGAAGTGTTAATGAATGAGCTGGGAAGCTAGGAATTGGTGATGAAATTATTATACAGTAGATCATCCTTGCTGGCCAGCTATCCCCTTTGGGTTACTCCTTAATCCTGAGATAGACCTCCCCTTATTGACAATGTAACTTTATTACATGTATTAATGACTCAAGAAGAAAGTAGCCTATATAAGACTTAAGTACCTTTCCTTACAGACTTAGATGTTGAAAGTTATCTTAATCAGGCATGGGGATCCCAATTGAAGATTTAGACAGGTGGATCAAAAGATCTAGAAAGCGGAAAAGGCTGACAAAATGACAACAAAAAAAGCTCTGAAATAGAACCATGATGACATTCTAGAAATACCTTTTGGAATGGGAGAGGCAAAATCATTAATTAGATGTGCAGTGATAGAATCATGGCAAAAAATGTGGGATATGGATAACAATGGGAAGGAATATTACAGATACAGAGATCTGTTAGAATAAAACCTTATACAGGAAGATACAGGAGAGAATATTTTGCTCTATCCAGACTTAAATTTGGACACACAGGATTAAATGCAACACTTTTTATTATGAATAAGAGAGCATCTGAAAAATGTGAGTTATGTAAAAGTTATAAAGAATAGTTATAGAAGTTATAAAGACATAGAACATGTACTGATACAAATGTGATGCAGAAAAAAAGAGACTTCATACAAAGATGGTTGAAATTGGCAGAGAATGGAACATCAAAGGATTGTTGGAGATAAGGGATAAACAATGGGAGTTAAACAGGGCATTATTTCAAAATGTACAATACACAGGATTAAGTAACAGAATATAATCAATAATATAAGTGGCATGATGCTACACACACTCCGGTACAGTAGGTGGAGCAATGCACCTTTAAATTTGTCTTACCCGAAGAAGAAGAAGACGTCATGGAAGGTGTTTCGTGACACGCTTGCGCATAAGAACCTTTTACTTGAAGAAGAACGGAATCTCGAATGGTAATGTTAACTGCAATGTTATTGTAAATAATGTTTTACGATCAGTGGCAGTGTTATTGCTCGTTTCAACACGAAAGCAGAAATTATTTGTGCACACAGATTGCTTGCTAGCTCTGGCATTTAACGAAGTTTGCAAGGATAGTGTTGAAATTACAATATTTGTTTTCGCTTTTGGAAAGCTCGCTAGTTAGCAAGTTGCTCTTTATTATTGATGATCAACAGATTGGGAAATCGCGTTCTTGAACCAAACCCAAGCTTGCCCTTTATTGATGTACCAGTAATGCGCATTTAGGTCCGTTAAACCAGGAAAATATTCAGGAAGCAATGGGGGGATGACGAAATATGCTTTATGAGGCAGCTAGCTAGCAACACAATAAAGTTGCTAATTTAGCCAGCCAGCTAGCTAGTTCAGTGACTGATTATTCTGTGCTCTTTGTTAGCCAGCTAGCCAAGCTAGCTACCTGTCATTTGTTCGTTGTTTTTAGATTACACTGCTGTCCTTACGAGTTGCTGCTTATTTTGTAGCTAAAGCTCGCTATCTGTCCAGCCGTACAAATATACAAATTTTTGCTCTATGGATATTTCCGATGTAAAAATTATAGCTATTGATTATGCTTGATGGTAACTGGCGTTGTATTAATGCGGATGATGTAACGTTAAATGTTGTGCAAAGTTTCGATTTAAGTGTTTATCTTGTATGAGAATATATTTATGAGTGTATAAAACTCTTCATGTGTTTTGTTTGTGATTATTATACACGATAATGTGTTTACCGTGTCATATAACTTGCAGGTTTCGTGGCGGCTTTTAGGTTCATCCTGTGTGCTTCACTCAAGAAGAGAGAACCTTTACCCAAATATCACTTACTGGAAATGAAGGGGTGAGTTCCAATATAATGTCTTGCCCAAATTGTAGTGGAAACATCAGTGGCTTGGACTTGGCCGGTGAACTGACAGAAAACGGCCACAGAACATTTTGGTACCTTTGCTGCATGCACACAAACTATAAAATGTCTAATTTTGACTCTTTTTCTTACATTTTGGTACAATGTTGTTTTCCAGGCAACAAAAAAGCCCAGATCATGATGGGAATGGTCCTGTTATTGAAGAGGGTAAGATTATTCACAACTAATGATGCAATTACAGCTGCCAAATGGGAGAATGCAAAAGATAAGCATTATGTGAATGAAGCTCTACCTCTTACCATGTGTTTTGTGTTTGTGTTTCAGGAGCTGTTGCCACTGCGGAAGACCCATCAGCCATTGCAACCATCCAGTCAGCAACTACCTTCTCTTCGGAGCAACCGATCAAATACCTCTTCAAGACTGAGGGAGCTGGGGGGCAGGTACTGTAAAGGAGCTGTACCCTCCCACTACACAGGTAGGAGGGGAGAGGACACAACTCTTAGTACTAGAGGACCCATTTGGACCTGGCCAGAATAAACATTAAAAATTATTAAAGTAATAAGGTTTTCAAGTAATTTTTCTTAGGATACCTGCACAGGTGACTTACCATTGATTGGTATAAATGTTTTTTTTTCTAGATTCTAATCTAACCCAATGTGCTGAATTTGTAGAAGGCATTTCAAATTAAAATATATACCTCTTTTTGGATTTGCTGTCACTCATTAAGTGCTCATTAATAGCCTACCTGGAAATAGAAGATACAATGGGGGAAATAAGTATTGGACACGTCAACAATTTTCTTATCAAACATATTTCCAATGTAGCTATTCACATGAGATTTTGACCAGACATTGGTATTAACTCAATAAAACTACACAGCTAAAGAAATTGTAACATTCCAATCTTTAAAAAAAGTTATGTGCAATAAAGTGAAATGACACAGGAAAAAAGTATTGAACACGCTAAATTAAATGTATTTAATACTTGGTGGAAAAGCCATATTTGTAATATTTGGTCGCATATCCTTTGCACGCCATGACTTCCTGATGTCTGTGATCCAACAACATCAAAAGACTCTTGATATCTTATTTTCTGGTACTCTTACAAGCAATACTATAACAGCTCTGCATTTGAATGGATCTCTATGGGAATTGGGGGGTGAGACTAGATTTAGCTGTAAATTACACTGGAACAGTATAGAACACATGGTTGGCTAAAGGGCTCCAAGTCATCAAGGGTCTGATGTATTAAACAAGCCTTTAACCATCACTCTGCTGCCAGAAATACAGTAGATATGGATGGATAACTTGAAGGGTTTATTCTCCTGACTTGTTTCTCCATAGAGTTCAATAGGAAAATCTGTCAGGAGAAACAACCCTTAAAGTAATCCTTCCATAGCTACTGTATTTCTGGCAGCAGAGTGATGGTTAAAGGCTTGTTTGATACATCAGACCCTTGATGACTTGGAGCCCTTTAGCCAACCATGTGTTCTATACTGTTCCAGTGTAATTTACAGCTAAATCTAGTCTCACCCCCCAATTCCCATAGAGATCCATTCAAATGCAGAGCTGTTATAGTATCGCTTGTAAGAGTACCAGAAAATAAGATATCAAGAGTCTTTTGATGTTGTTGGATCACAGACATCAGGAAGTCATGGCGTGCAAAGGATATGCGACCAAATATTACAAATATGGCTTTTCCACCAAGTATTAAATACATTTAATTTAGCGTGTTCAATACTTTTTTCCTGTGTCATTCCACTTTATTGCACATAACATTTTTTAAAGATTGGAATGTTACAATTTCTTTAGCTGTGTAGTTTTACTGAGTTAATACCAATGTCTGGTCAAAATCTCATGTAATAGCTACATTGGAAATATGTTTGATAAGAAAATTGTTGATGTGTCCAATACTTATTTCCCCCATTGTATGATTGATAGTGCTTCTCTGATTGTGTAGTAATCAGCTGTGGTGACACGTTAGAGTTGGCGGTATAAGCCATGAGCATGTAACCGCTTTTCTCTGATGAAGGAATTATGTCTATATGTTTGAATCTCGTTGCATCACCTTAATTAAAATGTTGATTTTGGATATTTTTTCCATGTAGTTATTGAATTGCTTCAATAGATCAACTCTGCTCTGTTTTTTTACCCAGAGGGCTGAAATAAGAGCGCAGTCCATTTCTGTTTTAATTATCCGGATTTTTCCAGTCCAAAAATTTTCTTATTGTGTTGTCTCATTACTCCACCTACTGGACAGTCTGTTCCTGGGTCCAGTAATGTTTTAGCATTTTTAGGTCTGGATATCATATTATGGTAGAGTATAGCTTTAAAGATTTATGTCAGGATAATATCTCAACTTTCATGCAGGTGTTTTTTAAGTATCTGATTCTGGATAGGTTAAGTTCCCAAGTTTAAGCACTGAGATGTTGGAAGACATTATCATGATATGAAATCTAATTATCCATGTCTGTTATTAGAAAATGATAATTGTTGCCATGAGACAGAATTAGACAGTTTTCCTTTGTGATCACAAAGGTACTGGGTGAGCAGGATTTTGTACTGCGTTTAATATTGGACTGTGATAATTTGTAAGGACATTGCGTCCTTATCACACTTATCACACTGACCATATTTCTATCAAAGGGCGGTTTCATTTTGTACTCACAGACAGAACTATGGGAGAGTTTTATGTGTAGCACTGGCATTGGCTTCAGAATCCAATAACAACCATGGATGTTGTCTTAACGCAACCTAAGAGTATTTTCCCCATCTTCTTGAATACGGCCCCCAAAATGCTCACCAATTGAGGTGCTGCAACAAAGCTGATTTCTTATCAGAGTCACCGGTCTTCAATGTCAGATGTGTGTCATGTTCTTAATATTGTTCCTTGATGCCTGTTGAACTGCACTTTTTTTAGTCAGATTTTTGAAGGATGACAGTGCAGTGTAGTGGTTAAGGAACTGGGCTTGTAACTCGGAGGTTGCCAGTTCAGTTCCCGGGTGGACCACTGCCATTTTACTTACTGCCAGGTACCTAACCTGAATAAATGGATTGTTTATAACACAAATCTAAACTGTGTAAGCGTTTGTGGGCAAGGCCATCTGTAAACGCTTCTTTTGTAAAGTGATAAATGACTCCCTGGAAGCCAGCCGTATAGCTGGTTTATAATTGGAAAAAGTGTTGTTTCTCAGAGGGACGCTTTCTTCTTTAGGTGACGTACCGGGTGATCCAGGTGTCAGATGGGCAGTTGGAGGGGCAGGCGGATGGTGCCACAGCTGTCAGTGTGGTGACGGGATTTCCTACGGCTACACAACCTGTCACCCAGGTAACCCAGAGTAATCCTAAAACCTCCATTCTCCAAAAGCAGGAGTGCTAGTTTAAGCCTGGCGTGTCAGGCCGCCTCTTACGGTCGCTGTGGAGACGGGTTAACTAAGTTGCAGGTCCTCTTTGTTTGTTTCAGGCTGTGTTTTCCCAGTCTGAAGGTCTGGAGGGAGATGGCTCTGAGACTCACTACACCTACTACCCTGCTACCATATCAGATGCCACACCTGGCGCCATGGTTACCAGCGTGCAGGCCCCTGAAGCCCTGCTCAGTCAAAACACACCCACAGGTGAGGAGTGTACATCTGAAAGAATAGTGCGAATGAATGAGGGACTGAGGAATGTCTGTTCATGTGCTTAGTTTGCTCCAGTCGCACTGCACAGGCTCAGTATATTTACAGTTCAGGTGCAAGCTTTTATAATGCTAATATCTTGCTTGAAACCGTGCAAGAAAACACATGTATGGTAAATGCTACTTCCCAAAATTCAATCCATATCGGTTTTGAAGACACCTCAGAGATATTGGAATACGTACAGTTAAAAAAATAATAATTTCATGGCCACAAAGGAAAAATCTTCAATCTTAATTATTTTCTGTAGCATATTTTATTAATGTGTGCATGTTGGATACTGATACACTGATACAGTGACAATTATCTCTATAAATGTTCAAAAAAAATAATTGTCTGCAATAGAGTAATAATGTTATTATTATTATTAATAATAATAAACTTTATTTATATTTCATACATAAAATGTAGCTCAAAGTGCTTTACATTCAGCACTAAAATCAAAACTATTTCAAGGAAATATAATATAAATTAAAACAATTTAGGTAAGACCATGTATATAATATAAGTAAGAATGTAAATAAAATAATACAGAAATAAGATAATAAAAACAGTGGTGCTAATTAAATGCTAGATTAAAAAGGTATGTTTTCACTTGCCATTTTAAAATGTCCACTCAGAGCTTGCCCCTCTGATATCTTTGGCAGGGTGTTCCATAATTTAGGCACATGGTGACAACAGGGAATTTGTGACTTAAGAATGTGCTAAACAATTAAGAGTTTTGTATACAAGTAGAAGGACTTTAAAATCAACAGGGTGTAGTTAAAACAGGAGTAATATGTTCTCTCTTCCTTATTTTTGTCAAATATTTGTTGTTCAATTTGCATTATCACGGATAATGAAAAAATATAGTGATGTCTGTCTTTAGTCACCATAGCGACTGCCTTCTTCCTGTTTTCTGTGCAATACAGGGCAGTTGTACGTGATGATGTCTCCTCAGGACGTTCTGGCCGGGTCCAGTCAGAGGTCCATTGCGCCCGTCACACAGACTTACAGCACGTAATGTACTCTTCCAGTGTCTGGGCCAAATGGTGATGAGGTGGAGGGTCCATGAAACATGGCTGCTGCTGCCTCTGCCCTTAAGGCAGTGGTTCTCAAACTTTTTCTGTCACGCCCCACTTTGGAGGAAGAAAAATGTTCATGCCCCACCGCCCCAACAAAATTGTAACAAAATGGTCCATGTTGAACTTTTATTAAAATAAAAATCCATCTGTGCTTTTTCAAATATAAAGAAAATTGCACTTTCAAGTAAACCAGATTGCTCCATTAGACAAAAACAAATAAAATGTGCAATCACTTTCGTAGAACAATGCAACAAATATTTGGCAAAAAAATAGCTTATTGTGGCTGCAATGAACCTGTTGGAAATTGAAGCTCAGGAGAGGGAAAATAAATTTCAAATTGAAGCTGCAGCTGAGGAAAGAAAAGCACTTCAAGAATTAGAATTTAAAAAATTGGAGCTTGAAAGCCGAAGCACCTCAACTCGCTCTGTAGACCCAGCTCGTGCAGGATTCGATGTGAGTAGGCAGATACGAATGGTCCCACCATTTTCTGAGAAGGAGGTAGAAAAATATTTTGACCATTTTGAGCGTGTTGCCACTTCATTGAAATGGCCTGCCAATGTTTTGACTATTTTATTACAGTGTGTTTTAACTGGCAAAGCCAGAGAGGCCTATTCTTCGCTCAATTTGGAAGAGAGCTCTAATTATGAGATTGTGAAAACTGCAATCCTCCGCGCGTATGAACTTGTGCCTGAAGCCTACCGTCAAAGATTCAGAGGCTATATAAACGGACAAACTAACTTATGTAGAATTTGCTAAGGAAAAAGATAAATTGTTGGGCTCTAACAAACCCGAAAATATTCTTGATTATGTTTCCCATTTTAGACTGCGGTTGCGAACTGCCTGTGACTTAGCAAGGAATACCCTCGCAGTGTCACAACGTTGCATGAAACGTCTCTTTGACAGACGCGCAAAAGTCAGCGTGTTTTTTCCTGGTGATCAAGTGTTGGCGTTCCTCCCTGTTCTTGGTTCCGCATTGCAGGCTCGTTATTGCGGCCCATATACTATTAAAGACAAAGTTGTGGAGTTGGATTATTTAATTATTACTCCAGAGCGCAGAAAGAAAATTGTATTGCTCACCGAAAGTAGTCCGACGTAAAAACATTGGTTCCGCGCTGCATTTCTGCATTTCCCCCTGCGCCCCACCTGTAATACCACTGCGCCCCACAGTTTGAGAAGCACTGCCTTAAGGGGAGGTGCCACCCATGTATAGGAAAAAAATTAAATCATTCTTTATCCTATCCTAATTCAATTTTACCTGATGAATATACACATAAATACCCTAACCCTATCCTAATTCAATTTTACCTGATGAATATACACATAAATATAAGACATTTTTGTATTATGACTTTTGATTCTTCAGCTTTTAAGATACCCAAATGATATTTATACAGTGCCCTCCACTATTATTGGCACCCCTGGTAAAGATGAGTAGAAAGGGTTATAAAACATTCACCATTTGGTGAATTAGCTTAAACTCACACTGAAAAAATGATAAAAATTCAACCTTTAATTGAAGTAAATTTATTATGAGAACAAAAATTCCTCATCAAGAAATAAGTATTTTTAACAAAACCATGTGTGCCACAATTATTGGCACCCCTGCATTTATATAAATAATAAAGTAATCATTTTTAATATTTGGTCACATATTCTTTGCATGCCATGACTTCCTGATGTCTGTGACCCAACAACATCAAAAGACTCTTGATATCTTATTTTCTGGTACTCTTACAAGCAATACTATAACATTTGAATTGATCTCTATGGGAATTGGGGGGTGGGACTAGATTTAGCTGTAAATTATACTGGAACAGTATGGAATACATGGTTGGTAAAATGGCTGTAAGTCATCAAGGGTCTGAGGTATCAAACGAGCCTCAAACCATAACTCTGCTGCCAGATATGCAGTAGATATGGATGGATCACTTTAAGGGTTGTTTCTCTTGACAAATTTTCCTATTGAACTCAATGGAAAAATAAGTCAAGAGAAGAAACCCTTCAAGTTATCCATCCATATCTACTGTATTTTAATTGAATTTTTTCAATATTGTTTCCAACATCCGATGTGTACCAAACTTTTCTCAGGTACAAACTCAAACATGGGGAATCCAAATAAATGTCCGTCCAGGGACCACCCAAACCCTACCGCAGGCCCACCCCCACAACCACTATGTAGTACAAGTTCTCTATGCCCCAGAGGTTTTAGGAATATGTATTTTGCAGCATAGCTTCTTCAACCTTTCTAATACATTCCCTGCAAATACGGTGATGGTTATTTTCCCCAGTCCTGAGTAATGAGTCATTGAAGTATGTCATTTTCTGTTCAATTATATATTAGGCTAGTACCTGTTTCTTACCAATAGATGCCGCTGTTTTGACTGTTCAGTAGAATATAATTGGTTATGAGGAATGGAGACCATACTAGAATGTATCAATAAACAGGTTAATTGGCTTCAGATGAGGTTCATTACTATTCAGTGAAAGAGATTGGCTCAGGCTTTTCATTCTTTTATCCATGTTAAGCAAGTCTTGTGTATGTTTTTTTTACGGAAGACATACAAACTGCTTTGATAGCATTTTGGTTTATCGTGGCATGTATTTGCAATAATCTAAAGCTTTTAATGGAACACCAATGGAATGACTTATGATGAAACTGAAATTTGTAGGAATTACAGAAATTTAATTAGATAGGTTATTTTTGATAAAAATGCACACTTCATGTGTACAAAATGATGGCATGTACTGTATATGTATAAAGATGATATACAGTATATTTGAGGGCGGAGGATAGCACATTAAAGCATTACTGACCTTCATTGCATTTACACATTTGTTGCTTTGGTTTTCATAGTAAATCGGATACCCCACGGACCTCACGAGATGACAAAAGACGAGCCCAACACAATGAAGGTGAGGCCTTGTCTATGTACAGTGGATTGCAAAAGTATTCACCCGCTTTGAATTTTCTCATTTTACTATGTCACAAAGGAAAATGTCAAGTATCTGATTCACTCAATCACACAAATTTGTAGAATTTTCATTCAACCCTAAGATTTTACCAGGGTAAATTGGCAGGATGGAAGAACATGATTAACCCCTTTGCGCAGATACCAAATTTGGTAAATGTTTACCTATTTCGGGGGTGTTCTATTATAAAGCATATACACATTCATACTCACTCCAAGGAAAATTTTAATTCATCACATCACACATATGCACAGTACATTTGAATGAGTATTTTTCATGCCCTAAGTGACAAGTATTGCCCAGGGACATACTAATACGCCATAGTGTATATTATGCACGATAAGATAAAAATAATATTCCACCATCAGGAAAATGCTGGCAGATGTTCTAGCTTAAAGGGATAGTTCACCCATTTTGAAGAATTTGATATTGTTTTACTTACCCCTGAAATAGTATGTTAAGCTGTAGTTATGCTGTCATGGTCTCACCGTTGTAGCTAAATTATAGTAAATCCTGAATTGGAGCAATACTAACAATTGGCATTTTGCCATCGGATATAATTCCCCCCAGGCTAACTTGCTTTAAATAACCGCCTAAATCCACTTCGTGAAACTCCGTATTCGGCAGAGTTGTCAAAAACTGTGTACTAATAAACCTAGAACACAGAATTTGTTGTTTCCTCTCATAGTTTGGTTGCAGGAGAAATTAATATCTGAGTTTTTAAGGGCATGGTTTGGTTGTTTAATCCCCCCCTCCCCAAATCTTTTTTTTTAATCCCACAGTTGAACGCAGACGGCGGGACAAGATCAATAACTGGATCGTCCAGCTATCCAAGACCATTCCGGACTGCACCGTGGACTCCACAAAGACAGGGCAGGTGGGGGGACGTCACAATACATTATAATTGTCTGTGTATTTATCCCCTCAATCATATTGGTTTGGCCCAGGGGTGTCAGACCACAGTACTAGGGTGCTACAGTGTCTGCTGGATTTTCTGTGTGTTCCAGCACTTTAGCAATTGACTTAAACCAGTGATTTGGCGAAACGTTCCAGACACCTTGTTTCGATGGATTAATTTGGCTTCAAGGAAAATTGCAAAAAACACGCACTGTGGTCGTCTGAGCTTTCAAACTCAGTGCATGCCGGTTTTTTTTGAGATGCAATAATTTATTTATCTTTTCCTTTTTTGTCATAGTGTCATTTTTTTTTTTTGGCCAATTGCTAGCTTGGTTTTGTATTATCCAAATTCTTCGAAACCATGGTGCGTTTGCATAGTACTGTATATTTTCCCATCATCAATGTGCCTGTCTGCTAATGGTTTTTCATAGCGCATCACTTGCAATATCATCACCTCATACTTGTCCTTTAGGCACGCATTCACCATCTTACTTTGTGGAATTAACATGGGTTGGTGTAGACCATTTTCTCACCAGCTGCGAACCTGGCCACTGTTGACCGCAGACCACCTTGCGCAAACAAACCAAGGAGTGTTGCGTCCATCAAGTGAACTGAAATAAGAGGGCAGACGTACTTAGGTTTGAGGGAAAAGACCTCATAAAGGACTGAGTGTAAAACTGTGCGACATGGACATGTGTTACAGAGCAAAGGGGGGATCCTGTCTAAGGCCTGCGACTACATCCAAGAGCTGCGGCAGAGCAACGGCAGACTGGTGGACGAGCTCAACACGCTGGAGAGGCTAAGGATGGACAACCAGCTGCTGAGACAAGAGGTACGCCCCCCAGGGGCCAAATGTGAAAACACATACAGTATCATATTTCTACTTCCAAATAGGTGATATTCCCTCCCTTAAGGAAATGTAATATATAAAAAAAATATGTAATATTGTACATTGCTGTTATAAATATGTGCCCATTTTAAATAGGACTGCATACAGTATGTACCCTTGAATAAAGAGTTTTTCTATTATTGCCATTAGCGTTGTTTATTTATTATTAAGAATAGTTTATTCAACTCGCATATTGGTCCAATTTGGAATGTACAGTGTTTCCCCTGAAAGAGTTTGTTAGATTAACTTGCTAAGCTCTAATGATTACTTCTGACCAATGGTGCTGGCCTCCTCGCTGTCACCCTGATCAGATTTTTTTTCTCGAGAAATATTTCAACAAACTTATGTAAAAGAAAATTATAATTAATTTCAACTCAAGACTACTCGGCGTGAGCAGCTAACGTGGTTGGCTTGCGGCTAGTTATAGCATATAAATTTGAGCCTGTATCTAATCTTTAGCTAGCCACCATTGCCGGCGCTAGGGTCAAGCATTTGGGGACGCTAATTAGTAGGCCTATAATGGTAGTCATTAAAAATGGATTGGGCATTTAACACAACTTTTATCTCTGCAGTGAAAGCATTATCTTGCAGAATATTATGTCTCCCTTGAATAAAAACATTTACTCACAGTAACGACGAAACTGGTGGTGGTGAATAGAATTCCAAGACCATCGTTTCATCTGCAATCCCATAACCACATTTTTATGTCACCATGCAGGAGCCTTGAATGCAATTCAATCTGAAGCAGGTTGGGGACTGCTTTTAAACAGGCCATCCAACTTTGGCAACATGGCTACCTTTTCTGCTGGTCCATTTTCTCTGTTCTCTTCTGAGATCCGAATATAAGCGATTCGCTTTGTTGCAAAGATTGATGGGGAAATATGCCTGCGTATCGGAAAATTAGACAATACTACTGACAAAAGTACCACAATTAATTTAGTTAATAGTGTTTGCAATACATTCTAATATACATATAAATGTAATATACATGGTAAT
>JAKUDI010000550.1:0-16214 GCA_022702515.1 Ilyophis sp. 1 JC-2022
GTAGTGTATTATTTTACAGTAGTAGCTCATTATCTGAGACCATTACAGCTGTGTAGTGTATTATATTACAGTAATAGCTCATTATCTGAGACAGTTATGGCTGTGTAGTGTATTATTTTACAGTAATAGCTCATTATCTGAGACAGGTATGGCTGTGTAGTGTATTATTTTACAGTAATAGCTCATTATCTGAGATCCGTTATGGCTGTGTAGTGTATTATTTTACAGTAGTAGCTCATTATCTGAGACCGTTACGGCAGTGAAGTGTATTATTTTACAGTAATAGCTCATTATCTGAGACCATTACGGCTGTGAAGTGTATTATTTTACAGTAATAGCTCATTATCTGAGACAGTTATGGCTGTGTAGTGTATTATTTTACAGTAATAGCTAATTATCTGAGACCGTTACGACTGTGTAGTGTATTATTTTACAGTAATAGCTCATTATCTGAGACCATTACGGCTGTGAAGTGTATTATTTTACAGTAGTAGCTCATTATCTGAGACAGTTACGGCTGTGTAGTGTATTATTTTACAATAATAGCTCATTAACTGAGACCGTTACAGCTGTGAAGTGTATTATTTTACAGTAATAGCGCATTATCTGAGACAGTTATGGCTGTGTAGTGTATTATTTTACAGTAATAGCTAATTATCTGAGACCGTTACGACTGTGTCGTGTATTATTTTACAGTAATAGCTCATTATCTGAGGCCATTACGGCTGTGAAGTGTATTATTTTACAGTAGTAGCTCATTATCTGAGACAGTTACGGCTGTGTAGTGGATTATTTTACAATAATAGCTCATTATCTGAGACCGTTACGGCTGTGAAGTGTATTATTTTACAGTAATAGCTCATTATCTGAGACAGTTACGGCTGTGTAGTGTATTATTTTACAGTAATAGCTCATTATCTGAGACTGTTTCGGTTGTGTAGTGTATTATTTTACAGTAATAGCTCATTATCTGTGTCAGTTATGGCTGTGTAGTGTATTATTTTACAGTAATAGCTCATTATCTGAGACCGTTACGGCTGTGAAGTGTATTATTTTACAATAATAATTAATTATCTGAGACCATTACGGCTGTGTAGTGTATTATTTTACAGTAATAGCTCATTATCTGAGACTGTTTCGGTTGTGTAGTGTATTATTTTACAGTAATAGCTCATTATCTGAGACTGTTTCGGTTGTGTAGTGTATTATTTTACAGTAATAGCTCATTATCTGTGTCAGTTATGGCTGTGTAGTGTATTATTTTACAGTAATAGCTCATTATCTGAGACAGTTACGGCTGTGTAGTGTATTATTTTACAGTAATAGCTCATTATCTGAGACTGTTTCGGTTGTGTAGTGTATTATTTTACAGTAATAGCTCATTATCTGTGTCAGTTATGGCTGTGTAGTGTATTATTTTACAGTAATAGCTCATTATCTGAGACAGTTATGGCTGTGTAGTGTATTATTTTACAGTAATAGCTCATTATCTGAGACCGTTACGGCAGTGAAGTGTATTATTTTACAGTAATAGCTCATTATCTGAGACCATTACGGCTGTGAAGTGTATTATTTTACAGTAATAGCTCATTATCTGAGACAGTTATGGCTGTGTAGTGTATTATTTTACAGTAATAGCTCATTATCTGAGACCATTACGGCTGTGAAGTGTATTATTTTACAGTAGTAGCTCATTATCTGAGACAGATACGGCTGTGTAGTGTATTATTTTACAGTAATAGCTCATTATCTGAGACAGTTACGGCTGTGAAGTGTATTATTTTACAATAATAGCTCATTATCTGAGACCGTTATGACTGTGTAGTGTATTATTTTACAATAATAGCTCATTATCTGAGACAGTTATGGCTGTGTAGTGTATTATTTTACAGTAATAGCTAATTATCTGAGACCGTTACGACTGTGTAGTGTATTATTTTACAGTAATAGCTCATTATCTGAGACAGTTACGGCTGTGTAGTGTATTATTTTACAGTAGTAGCTCATTATCTGAGACAGTTACGGCTGTGTAGTGTATTATTTTACAATAATAGCTCATTATCTGAGACCGTTACGGCTGTGAAGTGTATTATTTTAAAGTAATAGCTCATTATCTGAGACCGTTACGACTGTGTAGTGTATTATTTTACAGTAATAGCTCATTATCTGAGACAGTTACGGCTGTGTAGCGTATTATTTTACAGTAATAGCACATTATCTGAGACCGTTACGACTGTGTAGTGTATTATTTTACAGTAGTAGCTCATTATCTGAGACAGTTATGGCTGTGTAGTGTATTATTTTACAGTCATAGCTAATTATCTGAGACCGTTACGACTGTGTAGTGTATTATTTTACAGTAATAGCTCATTATCTGAGACAGTTACGGCTGTGTAGTGTATTATTTTACAGTAATAGCTCATTATCTGAGACCGTTACGACTGTGTAGTGTATTATTTGACAGTAATAGCTCATTATCTGAGACAGTTACGGCTGTGTAGTGTATTATTTTACAATAATAGCTCATTATCTGAGACCGTTATGACTGTGTAGTGTATTATTTTAGAGTAATAGCTCATTATCTGAGACAGTTACGGCTGTGTAGTGTATTATTTTACAGTAATAGCTCATTATCTGTGTCAGTTATGGTTGTGTAGTGTATTATTTTACAGTAATAGCTCATTATCTGAGACCGTTACGGCTGTGAAGTGTATTATTTTACAGTAATAATTAATTATCTGAGACCATTACGGCTGTGAAGTGTATTATTTTACAGTAATAGCTCATTATCTGAGACAGTTATGGCTGTGTAGTGTATTATTTTACAGTAATAGCTCATTATCTGAGACAGTTACTGCTGTGTAGTGTATTATTTTACAATAGTAGCTCATTATCTGAGACCGTTACGGCAGTGAAGTGTATTATTTTACAGTAATAGCTCAATATCTGAGACCATTACGGCTGTGAAGTGTATTATTTTACAGTAATAGCTCATTACCTGAGACAGTTATGGCTGTGTAGTGTATTATTTTACAGTAATAGCTAATTATCTGAGACCGTTACGACTGTGTAGTGTATTATTTTACAGTAATAGCTCATTATCTGAGACCATTACGGCTGTGAAGTGTATTATTTTACAGTAATAGCTAATTATCTGAGACCGTTACGACTGTGTAGTGTATTATTTTACAGTAATAGCTCATTATCTGAGACCAGTACGGCTGTGAAGTGTATTATTTTACAGTAGTAGCTCATTATCTGAGACAGTTACGGCTGTGTAGTGTATTATTTTACAATAATAGCTCATTATCTGAGACAGTTATGGCTGTGTAGTGTATTATTTTACAGTAATAGCTAATTATCTGAGACCGTTACAACTGTGTAGTGTATTATTTTACAGTAATAGCTCATTATCTGAGACAGTTACGGCTATGTAGTGTATTATTTTACAGTAATAGCTCATTATCTGAGACCGTTACGACTGTGTAGTGTATTATTTTACAGTAGTAGCTCATTATCTGAGACAGTTACGGCTGTGTAGTGTATTATTTTACAATAATAGCTCATTATCTGAGACCGTTATGACTGTGTAGTGTATTATTTTAGAGTAATAGCTCATTAACTGAGATCCGTTATGGCTGTGTGGTGTATTATTTTACAGTAATAGCTCATTATCTGAGACTGTTTCGGTTGTGTACTGTATTATTTTACAGTAATAGCTCATTATCTGTGTCAGTTATGGCTGTGTAGTGTATTATTTTACAGTAATAGCTCATTATCTGAGACTGTTACGGCTGTGAAGTGTATTATTTTACAGTAATAATTAATTATCTGAGACCATTACGGCTGTGAAGTGTATTATTTTACAGTAATAGCTCTTTATCTGAGACAGTTACTGCTGTGTAGTGTATTATTTTACAATAGTAGCTCATTATCTGAGACCGTTACGGCAGTGAAGTGTATTATTTTACATTAATAGCTCATTATCTGAGACCATTACGGCTGTGAAGTGTATTATTTTACAGTAATAGCTCATTATCTGAGACAGTTATGGCTGTGTAGTGTATTATTTTACAGTAATAGCTCATTATCTGAGACCGTTACGACTGTGTAGTGTATTATTTTACAGTAATAGCTCATTATCTGAGACCATTACGGCTGTGAAGTGTATTATTTTACAGTAATAGCTAATTATCTGAGACCGTTACGACTGTGTAGTGTATTATTTTACATTAATAGCTCATTATCTGAGACCATTACGGCTGTGAAGTGTATTATTTTACAGTAATAGCTCATTATCTGAGACAGTTATGGCTGTGTAGTGTATTATTTTACAGTAATAGCTAATTATCTGAGACCGTTACGACTGTGTAGTGTATTATTTTACAGTAATAGCTCATTATCTGAGACCATTACGGCTGTGAAGTGTATTATTTTACAGTAATAGCTAATTATCTGAGACCATTACGACTGTGTAGTGTATTATTTTACAATAATAGCACATTATCTGAGACCGTTACGGCTGTGAAGTGTATTATTTTACAGTAATAGCTCATTATCTGAGACAGTTATGGCTGTGTAGTGTATTATTTTACAGTAATAGCTCATTATCTGAGACCGTTACAACTGTGTAGTGTATTATTTTACAGTAATAGCTCATTATCTGAGACAGTTACGGCTGTGTAGTGTATTATTTTACAGTAATAGCTCATTATCTGAGACCGTTACGACTGTGTAGTGTATTATTTTACAGTAGTAGCTCATTATCTGAGACAGTTACGGCTGTGTAGTGTATTATTTTACAATAATAGCTCATTATCTGAGACCGTTATGACTGTGTAGTGTATTATTTTAGAGTAATAGCTCATTAACTGAGATCCGTTATGGCTGTGTGGTGTATTATTTTACAGTAATAGCTCATTATCTGAGACTGTTTCGGTTGTGTAGTGTATTATTTTACAGTAATAGCTCATTATCTGTGTCAGTTATGGCTGTGTAGTGTATTATTTTACAGTAATAGCTCATTATCTGAGACTGTTACGGCTGTGAAGTGTATTATTTTACCGTAATAATTAATTATCTGAGACCATTACGGCTGTGAAGTGTATTATTTTACAGTAATAGCTCATTATCTGAGACAGTTATGGCTGTGTAGTGTATTATTTTACAGTAATAGCTCATTATCTGAGACAGTTACGGCTGTGTAGTGTATTATTTTACAATAGTAGCTCATTATCTGAGACCATTACGGCTGTGAAGTGTATTATTTTACAGTAATAGCTCATTATCTGAGACCATTACGGCTGTGAAGTGTATTATTTTACAGTAATAGCTCATTATCTGAGACAGTTATGGCTGTGTAGTGTATTATTTTACAGTAATAGCTCATTATCTGAGACCGTTACGACTGTGTAGTGTATTATTTTACAGTAATAGCTCATTATCTGAGACCATTACGGCTGTGAAGTGTATTATTTTACAGTAATAGCTCATTATCTGAGACCATTACGGCTGTGAAGTGTATTATCTTACAGTAATAGCTCATTATCTGAGACAGTTATGGCTGTGTAGTGTATTATTTTACAGTAATAGCTAATTATCTGAGACCGTTACGACTGTGTAGTGTATTATTTTACAGTAATAGCTCATTATCTGAGACCATTACGGCTGTGAAGTGTATTATTTTACAGTAGTAGCTCATTATCTGAGACAGTTACGGCTGTGTAGTGTATTATTTTACAATAATAGCTCATTATCTGAGACCGTTACGACTGTGTAGTGTATTATTTTACAGTAGTAGCTCATTATCTGAGACAGTTATGGCTGTGTAGTGTATTATTTTACAGTCATAGCTAATTATCTGAGACCGTTACGACTGTGTAGTGTATTATTTTACAGTAATAGCTCATTATCTGAGACAGTTACGGCTGTGTAGTGTATTATTTTACAGTAATAGCTCATTATCTGAGACCGTTACGACTGTGTAGTGTATTATTTTACAGTAATAGCTCATTATCTGAGACAGTTACGGCTGTGTAGTGTATTATTTTACAATAATAGCTCATTATCTGAGACCGTTATGACTGTGTAGTGTATTATTTTAGAGTAATAGCTCATTATCTGAGACAGTTACGGCTGTGTAGTGTATTATTTTACAGTAATAGCTCATTATCTGAGACGTTACGGCTGTGAAGTGTATTATTTTAAAGTAATAGCTCATTATCTGAGACCGTTATGACTGTGTAGTGTATTATTTTAGAGTAATAGCTCATTAACTGAGATCCGTTATGGCTGTGTGGTGTATTATTTTACAGTAATAGCTCATTATCTGAGACTGTTTCGGTTGTGTAGTGTATTATTTTAGAGTAATAGCTCATTATCTGAGACCGTTATGACTGTGTAGTGTATTATTTTAGAGTAATAGCTCATTAACTGAGATCCGTTATGGCTGTGCGGTGTATTATTTTACAGTAATAGCTCATTATCTGAGACTGTTTCGGTTGTGTAGTGTATTATTTTACAGTAATAGCTCATTATCTGTGTCAGTTATGGCTGTGTAGTGTATTATTTTACAGTAATAGGTCATTATCTGAGACTGTTACGGCTGGGAAGTGTATTATTTTACAGTAATAATTAATTATCTGAGACCATTACGGCTGTGAAGTGTATTATTTTACAGTAATAGCTCATTATCTGAGACAGTTATGGCTGTGTAGTGTATTATTTTACAGTAATAGCTCATTATCTGAGACAGTTACGGCTGTGTAGTGTATTATTTTACAATAGTAGCTCATTATCTGAGACCGTTACGGCAGTGAAGTGTATTATCTTACAGTAATAGCTCATTATCTGAGACCGTTACGGCTGTGAAGTGTATTATTTTACAGTAATAGCTCATTATCTGAGACAGTTATGGCTGTGTAGTGTATTATTTTACAGTAATAGCTCATTATCTGAGACCGTTACGACTGTGTAGTGTATTATTTTACAGTAATAGCTCATTATCTGAGACCATTACGGCTGTGAAGTGTATTATTTTACAGTAATAGCTCATTATCTGAGACCATTACGGCTGTGAAGTGTATTATTTTACAGTAATAGCTCATTATCTGAGACAGTTATGGCTGTGTAGTGTATTATTTTACAGTAATAGCTCATTATCTGAGACCATTACGGCTGTGAAGTGTATTATTTTACAGTAGTAGCTCATTATCTGAGACAGTTACGGCTGTGTAGTGTATTATTTTACAATAATAGCTCATTATCTGAGACCGTTACGACTGTGTAGTGTATTATTTTACAGTAGTAGCTCATTATCTGAGACCGTTACGACTGTGTGGTGTATTATTTTACAGTAATAGCTCATTATCTGAGACTGTTACGGCTGTGTAGTGTATTATTTTACAGTAATATCTCATTATCTGAGACAGTTACGGCTGTGTAGTGTATTATTTTACAGTAATATCTCATTATCTGAGACAGTTATGGCTGTGAAGTGTATTATTTTACAGTAATAGCTCATTATCTGAGACAGTTACGGCTGTGTAGTGTATTATTTTACAGTAATATCTCATTATCTGAGACAGTTACGGCTGTGTAGTGTATTATTTTACAGTAATATCTCATTATCTGAGACAGTTATGGCTGTGTAGTGTATTATTTTACAGTAATAGCTCATTATCTGAGACAGTTATGGCTGTGTGGTGTATTATTTTACAGTAATAGCTCATTATCTGAGACAGTTATGGCTGTGTAGTGTATTATTTTACAGTAGTAGCTCATTATCTGAGACAGTTACGGCTGTGTAGTGTATTATTTTACAGTAATATCTCATTATCTGAGACAGTTACGGCTGCATAGTGTATTATTTTACAGTAATAGCTCATTATCTGAGACAGGTACGGCTGTGTAGTGTATTATTTTACAGTAATAGCTCATTATCTGAGACAGTTAAGGCTGTGTAGTGTATTATTTTACAGTAATCGCTCATTATCTGAGACAGTTACGGCTGTGTAGTGTATTATTTTACAGTAATATCTCATTATCTGAGACAGTTATGGCTGTGTAGTGTATTATTTTACAGTAATAACTCATTATCTGAGACCGTTACGACTGTGTAGTGTATTATTTTACAGTAGTAGCTCATTATCTGAGACAGTTACGGCTGTGTAGTGTATTATTTTACAGTAATAGCTCATTATCTGAGACCGTTATGGCTGTGTAGTGTATTATTTTACAGTAATAGCTCATTATCTGAGACCGTTATGACTGTGTAGTGTATTATTTTAGTGTAATAGCTCATTAACTGAGATCCGTTATGGCTGTGTGGTGTATTATTTTACAGTAATAGCTCATTATCTGAGACTGTTTCGGTTGTGTAGTGTATTATTTTAGAGTAATAGCTCATTATCTGAGACCGTTATGACTGTGTAGTGTATTATTTTAGAGTAATAGCTCATTAACTGAGATCCGTTATGGCTGTGTGGTGTATTATTTTACAGTAATAGCTCATTATCTGAGACTGTTTCGGTTGTGTAGTGTATTATTTTACAGTAATAGCTCATTATCTGTGTCAGTTATGGCTGTGTAGTGTATTATTTTACAGTAATAGCTCATTATCTGAGACTGTTACGGCTGTGAAGTGTATTATTTTACAGTAATAATTAATTATCTGAGACCATTACGGCTGTGAAGTGTATTATTTTACAGTAATAGCTCATTATCTGAGACAGTTATGGCTGTGTAGTGTATTATTTTACAGTAATAGCTCATTATCTGAGACAGTTACGGCTGTGTAGTGTATTATTTTACAATAGTAGCTCATTATCTGAGACCATTACGGCTGTGAAGTGTATTATTTTACAGTAATAGCTCATTATCTGAGACCATTACGGCTGTGAAGTGTATTATTTTACAGTAATAGCTCATTATCTGAGACAGTTATGGCTGTGTAGTGTATTATTTTACAGTAATAGCTCATTATCTGAGACCGTTACGACTGTGTAGTGTATTATTTTACAGTAATAGCTCATTATCTGAGACCATTACGGCTGTGAAGTGTATTATTTTACAGGAATAGCTCATTATCTGAGACCATTACGGCTGTGAAGTGTATTATTTTACAGTAATAGCTCATTATCTGAGACAGTTATGGCTGTGTAGTGTATTATTTTACAGTAATAGCTCATTATCTGAGACCATTACGGCTGTGAAGTGTATTATTTTACAGTAGTAGCTCATTATCTGAGACAGTTACGGCAGTGTAGTGTATTATTTTACAATAATAGCTCATTATCTGAGACCGTTACGACTGTGTAGTGTATTATTTTACAGTAGTAGCTCATTATCTGAGACCATTACGGCTGTGAAGTGTATTATTTTACAGTAGTAGCTCATTATCTGAGACAGTTACGGCTGTGTAGTGTATTATTTTACAATAATAGCTCATTATCTGAGACCGTTACGACTGTGTAGTGTATTATTTTACAGTAGTAGCTCATTATCTGAGACAGTTATGGCTGTGTAGTGTATTATTTTACAGTCATAGCTAATTATCTGAGACCGTTACGACTGTGTAGTGTATTATTTTACAGTAATAGCTCATTATCTGAGACAGTTACGGCTGTGTAGTGTATTATTTTACAGTAATAGCTCATTATCTGAGACCGTTACGACTGTGTAGTGTATTATTTGACAGTAATAGCTCATTATCTGAGACAGTTACGGCTGTGTAGTGTATTATTTTACAATAATAGCTCATTATCTGAGACCTTTATGACTGTGTAGTGTATTATTTTAGAGTAATAGCTCATTATCTGAGACAGTTACGGCTGTGTAGTGTATTATTTTACAGTAATAGCTCATTATCTGTGTCAGTTATGGCTGTGTAGTGTATTATTTTACAGTAATAGCTCATTATCTGAGACCGTTACGGCTGTGAAGTGTATTATTTTACAGTAATAGCTCATTATCTGAGACCGTTATGACTGTGTAGTGTATTATTTTAGAGTAATAGCTCATTAACTGAGATCCGTTATGGCTGTGTGGTGTATTATTTTACAGTAATAGCTCATTATCTGAGACTGTTTCGGTTGTGTAGTGTATTATTTTAGAGTAATAGCTCATTATCTGAGACCGTTATGACTGTGTAGTGTATTATTTTAGAGTAATAGCTCATTAACTGAGATCCGTTATGGCTGTGTGGTGTATTATTTTACAGTAATAGCTCATTATCTGAGACTGTTTCGGTTGTGTAGTGTATTATTTTACAGTAATAGCTCATTATCTGTGTCAGTTATGGCTGTGTAGTGTATTATTTTACAGTAATAGGTCATTATCTGAGACTGTTACGGCTGGGAAGTGTATTATTTTACAGTAATAATTAATTATCTGAGACCATTACGGCTGTGAAGTGTATTATTTTACAGTAATAGCTCATTATCTGAGACAGTTATGGCTGTGTAGTGTATTATTTTACAGTAATAGCTCATTATCTGAGACAGTTACGGCTGTGTAGTGTATTATTTTACAGTAATAATTAATTATCTGAGACCATTACGGCTGTGAAGTGTATTATTTTACAGTAATAGCTCATTATCTGAGACCATTACGGCTGTGAAGTGTATTATTTTACAGTAATAGCTCATTATCTGAGACCGTTACGGCAGTGAAGTGTATTATCTTACAGTAATAGCTCATTATCTGAGACAGTTATGGCTGTGTAGTGTATTATTTTACAGTAATAGCTCATTATCGGAGACAGTTATGGCTGTGAAGTGTATTATTTTACAGTAATAGCTCATTATCTGAGACCATTGCGGCTGTGAAGTGTATTATTTTACAGTAATAGCTCATTATCTGAGACAGTTATGGCTGTGTAGTGTATTATTTTACAGTAATAGCTAATTATCTGAGACCGTTACGACTGTGTAGTGTATTATTTTACAGTAATAGCTCATTATCTGAGACCATTTCGGTTGTGTAGTGTATTATTTTACAGTAATAGCTCATTATCTGAGACAGTTACGGCTGTGTAGTGTATTATTTTACAGTAATATCTCATTATCTGAGACAGTTACGGATGTGTACTGTATTATTTTACAGTAATATCTCATTATCTGAGACCGTTACGACTGTGTGGTGTATTATTTTACAGTAATAGCTCATTATCTGAGACTGTTTCGGTTGTGTAGTGTATTATTTTACAGTAATATCTCATTATCTGAGACCGTTACGACTGTGTGGTGTATTATTTTACAGTAATAGCTCATTATCTGAGACTGTTACGGCTGTGTAGTGTATTATTTTACAGTAATATCTCATTATCTGAGACAGTTACGGCTGTGTAGTGTATTATTTTACAGTAATATCTCATTATCTGAGACAGTTATGGCTGTGTAGTGTATTATTTTACAGTAATAGCTCATTATCTGAGACAGTTACGGCTGTGTAGTGTATTATTTTACAGTAATATCTCATTATCTGAGACAGTTACGGCTGTGTAGTGTATTATTTTACAGTAATATCTCATTATCTGAGACAGTTATGGCTGTGTAGTGTATTATTTTACAGTAATATCTCATTATCTGAGACAGTTACGGCTGCATAGTGTATTATTTTACAGTAATAGCTCATTATCTGAGACAGGTACGGCTGTGTAGTGTATTATTTTACAGTAATAGCTCATTATCTGAGACAGTTAAGGCTGTGTAGTGTATTATTTTACAGTAATAGCATATTATCTGAGACAGTTACGGCTGTGTAGTGTATTATTTTACAGTAATATCTCATTATCTGAGACAGTTATGGCTGTGTAGTGTATTATTTTACAGTAATAGCTCATTATCTGAGACAGTTATGGCTGTGTAGTGTATTATTTTACAGTAATATCTCATTATCTGAGACAGTTATGGCTGTGTAGTGTATTATTTTACAGTAATATCTCATTATCTGAGACAGTTACGGCTGTGTAGTGTATTATTTTACAGTAATAGCTAATTATCTGAGACAGTTATGGCTGTGTAGTGTATTATTTTACAGTAATAGCTCATTATCTGAGACAGTTATGGCTGTGTAGTGTATTATTTTACAGTAATAGCTCATTATCTGAGACAGTTACGGCTGTGTAGTGTATTATTTTACAATAGTAGCTCATTATCTGAGACCGTTACGGCAGTGAAGTGTATTATCTTACAGTAATAGCTTATTATCTGAGACAGTTATGGCTGTGTAGTGTATTATTTTACAGTAATAGCTCATTATCTGAGACAGTTATGGCTGTGAAGTGTATTATTTTACAGTAATAGCTCATTATCTGAGACCATTACGGCTGTGAAGTGTATTATTTTACAGTAATAGCTCATTATCTGAGACAGTTATGGCTGTGTAGTGTATTATTTTACAGTAATAGCTAATTATCTGAGACCGTTACGACTGTGTAGTGTATTATTTTACAGTAATAGCTCATTATCTGAGACCATTTCGGTTGTGTAGTGTATTATTTTACAGTAATAGCTCATTATCTGAGACAGTTACGGCTGTGTAGTGTATTATTTTACAGTAATATCTCATTATCTCAGACAGTTACGGCTGTGTAGTGTATTATTTTACAGTAATATCTCATTATCTGAGACCGTTACGACTGTGTGGTGTATTATTTTACAGTAATAGCTCATTATCTGAGACTGTTTCGGTTGTGTAGTGTATTATTTTACAGTAATATCTCATTATCTGAGACCGTTACGACTGTGTGGTGTATTATTTTACAGTAATAGCTCATTATCTGAGACTGTTACGGCTGTGTAGTGTATTATTTTACAGTAATATCTCATTATCTGAGACAGTTACGGCTGTGTAGTGTATTATTTTACAGTAATATCTCATTATCTGAGACAGTTATGGCTGTGAAGTGTATTATTTTACAGTAATAGCTCATTATCTGAGACAGTTACGGCTGTGTAGTGTATTATTTTACAGTAATATCTCATTATCTGAGACAGTTACGGCTGTGTAGTGTATTATTTTACAGTAATATCTCATTATCTGAGACAGTTATGGCTGTGTAGTGTATTATTTTACAGTAATAGCTCATTATCTGAGACAGTTATGGCTGTGTGGTGTATTATTTTACAGTAATAGCTCATTATCTGAGACAGTTATGGCTGTGTAGTGTATTATTTTACAGTAGTAGCTCATTATCTGAGACAGTTACGGCTGTGTAGTGTATTATTTTACAGTAATATCTCATTATCTGAGACAGTTACGGCTGCATAGTGTATTATTTTACAGTAATAGCTCATTATCTGAGACAGGTACGGCTGTGTAGTGTATTATTTTACAGTAATAGCTCATTATCTGAGACAGTTAAGGCTGTGTAGTGTATTATTTTACAGTAATCGCTCATTATCTGTGACAGTTACGGCTGTGTAGTGTATTATTTTACAGTAATATCTCATTATCTGAGACAGTTACGGATGTGTAGTGTATTATTTTACAGTAATATCTCATTATCTGAGACCGTTACGACTGTGTGGTGTATTATTTTACAGTAATAGCTCATTATCTGAGACTGTTTCGGTTGTGTAGTGTATTATTTTACAGTAATATCTCATTATCTGAGACCGTTACGACTGTGTGGTGTATTATTTTACAGTAATAGCTCATTATCTGAGACTGTTACGGCTGTGTAGTGTATTATTTTACAGTAATATCTCATTATCTGAGACAGTTACGGCTGTGTAGTGTATTATTTTACAGTAATATCTCATTATCTGAGACAGTTATGGCTGTGTAGTGTATTATTTTACAGTAATAGCTCATTATCTGAGACAGTTACGGCTGTGTAGTGTATTATTTTACAGTAATATCTCATTATCTGAGACAGTTACGGCTGTGTAGTGTATTATTTTACAGTAATATCTCATTATCTGAGACAGTTATGGCTGTGTAGTGTATTATTTTACAGTAATATCTCATTATCTGAGACAGTTACGGCTGCATAGTGTATTATTTTACAGTAATAGCTCATTATCTGAGACAGGTACGGCTGTGTAGTGTATTATTTTACAGTAATAGCTCATTATCTGAGACAGTTAAGGCTGTGTAGTGTATTATTTTACAGTAATAGCACATTATCTGAGACAGTTACGGCTGCATAGTGTATTATTTTACAGTAATATCTCATTATCTGAGACAGTTATGGCTGTGTAGTGTATTATTTTACAGTAATAGCTCATTATCTGAGACAGTTATGGCTGTGTAGTGTATTATTTTACAGTAATATCTCATTATCTGAGACAGTTATGGCTGTGTAGTGTATTATTTTACAGTAATATCTCATTATCTGAGACAGTTACGGCTGTGTAGTGTATTATTTTACAGTAATAGCTAATTATCTGAGACAGTTACGGCTGTGTAGTGTATTATTTTACAGTAATAGCTCATTATCTGAGACAGTTATGGCTGTGTAGTGTATTATTTTACAGTAATAGCTCATTATCTGAGACAGTTACGGCTGTGTAGTGTATTATTTTACAATAGTAGCTCATTATCTGAGACCGTTACGGCAGTGAAGTGTATTATCTTACAGTAATAGCTTATTATCTGAGACAGTTATGGCTGTGTAGTGTATTATTTTACAGTAATAGCTCATTATCTGAGACAGTTATGGCTGTGAAGTGTATTATTTTACAGTAATAGCTCATTATCTGAGACCATTACGGCTGTGAAGTGTATTATTTTACAGTAATAGCTCATTATCTGAGACAGTTATGGCTGTGTAGTGTATTATTTTACAGTAATAGCTAATTATCTGAGACCGTTACGACTGTGTAGTGTATTATTTTACAGTAATAGCTCATTATCTGAGACCATTTCGGTTGTGTAGTGTATTATTTTACAGTAATAGCTCATTATCTGAGACAGTTACGGCTGTGTAGTGTATTATTTTACAGTAATATCTCATTATCTCAGACAGTTACGGCTGTGTAGTGTATTATTTTACAGTAATATCTCATTATCTGAGACCGTTACGACTGTGTGGTGTATTATTTTACAGTAATAGCTCATTATCTGAGACTGTTTCGGTTGTGTAGTGTATTATTTTACAGTAATATCTCATTATCTGAGACCGTTACGACTGTGTGGTGTATTATTTTACAGTACTAGCTCATTATCTGAGACTGTTACGGCTGTGTAGTGTATTATTTTACAGTAATATCTCATTATCTGAGACAGTTACGGCTGTGTAGTGTATTATTTTACAGTAATATCTCATTATCTGAGACAGTTATGGCTGTGAAGTGTATTATTTTACAGTAATAGCTCATTATCTGAGACAGTTACGGCTGTGTAGAGTATTATTTTACAGTAATATCTCATTATCTGAGACAGTTACGGCTGTGTAGTGTATTATTTTACAGTAATATCTCATTATCTGAGACAGTTATGGCTGTGTAGTGTATTATTTTACAGTAATAGCTCATTATCTGAGACAGTTATGGCTGTGTGGTGTATTATTTTACAGTAATAGCTCATTATCTGAGACAGTTATGGCTGTGTAGTGTATTATTTTACAGTAGTAGCTCATTATCTGAGACAGTTACAGCTGTGTAGTGTATTATTTTACAGTAATATCTCATTATCTGAGACAGTTACGGCTGCATAGTGTATTATTTTACAGTAATAGCTCATTATCTGAGACAGGTACGGCTGTGTAGTGTATTATTTTACAGTAATCGCTCATTATCTGAGACAGTTACGGCTGTGTAGTGTATTATTTTACAGTAATATCTCATTATCTGAGACAGTTATGGCTGTGTAGTGTATTATTTTACAGTAATAGCTCATTATCTGAGACAGTTATGGCTGTGTAGTGTATTATTTTAGAGTAATAGCTCATTAACTGAGATCCGTTATGGCTGTGTAGTGTATTATTTTAGAGTAATAGTTCATTATCTGAGACCGTTATGGCTGTGTAGTGTATTATTTTAGAGTAATAGCTCATTAACTGAGATCCGTTATGGCTGTGTAGTGTATTATTTTAGAGTAATAGCTCATTATCTGAGACCGTTATGGCTGTGTAGTGTATTATTTTAGAGTAATAGCTCATTAACTGAGATCCGTTATGGCTGTGTAGTGTATTATTTTAGAGTAATAGCTCATTAACTGAGATCCGTTATGGCTGTGTAGTGTATTATTTTAGAGTAATAGCTCAT
>JAKUDI010000552.1:0-10695 GCA_022702515.1 Ilyophis sp. 1 JC-2022
AAGGCAGGTAGAAAATGCAAAACTTTTTTAAAGAAAATTTCCAACTTTCACCCTGAGCGTTCTCTTACACATTCTTTTAGTCAGTTTTATTTTTATATGTGGCCCCAGTTGAGGTGAGTTAACTGTGAACCGTGAACTGAGTCGACTGCTTTAATCGACTGATAATGCTTCGGAAACTTTTGACTGCAATATTATATACAATGTTTTCGCTTTTCATAGCTAAATTATATATCGCAGAACTCAGAAGAACCTGAAGATAATGAGGATGGCATCCCTTTAGTCATATCAGACTTTTATCTATCAGCGAATCTGATCAATTTTGAACCTTCCAGTATACAGTATAGACCTGCAGCTGAAATCAACCACCACTGATGTAGATCAGCGTGATGCAGCGTGTCTGAAAACAAGTTGGAAACAATGGAACCGGGAGGCACAGTTCTAGTAAGCTTCAAGACTCACATGAAACATATAAAATTGATATATAAGTTTAAGAAATAACCCAGCGTTCCCCTTTAAGTGCAGAGTAGCAACAAAAACCAGCAGACCCTGCGGCCGTCCAGGACCAGCAATGAAGATCACTGGCATGCACCACCACTGCACCAGGATATTTTCCACTTGGTCAAGAGCATGGATATCCAAATCCGGCTCTGGTTTTCTTTCTCCCGGGTAGGTAAATGAACAATTAGTGCGACTGATTGGCCAGACCGTCTTAATACCTGACTGCCAGGTAAAGGGAGGGTGGAAAAATAGCAGTTCTCTGACCTTGAAGACCGAGATTTGAATACCAGGGGTCTAGAGGGAAGAGTGTCCCCTACTCCTCCACCAACACCTCTTCCAGCAGCAATTTAACTTTTTTTCCCCCCATGTCGTCTGTCATCTGAGTACTAACTACTAACTAGCTTCTGAAAGCAGGCCAGACAAAGTCACAGTTGTAACGTTATGGCTTCCGGCAAAAAATCCTTTTGAAACTTTTTCTTAAGAGTCTTTAACTTATGTATGATTTTTTTTGTTTTTCAAATGTGATATCCTTTAACAGGTTAACTGAACCAATGAAAACCATGCCATAATTGAAAAAACTTGATATTTGATTAATAAACATCATGTAACATCATTAAACATCTTCTTTCAGACTAATTACCAGACTAATTATTCACTTTGCAGCATATTAAATAGATGGCATCCAATCCATATGCTAATATTTTAACACATTTCTGAACCACAAAAAACACACTGGTTGTTTAATAAAATGTAAGAATTTCTGAAACACAAAATACACAAACGGCTAACTAAAAATGTAAAATTATTACATTTTAAATAAAGCAAAGCTTTCTCGTCAAGCATCTTTGCAGTGCCCAGAATGTTCTGGTACACAAAACCATCTGCTGTCTGTAAACTTCAAGCACAGGACTGAGCGAACTTATAGAATTTAGCTGGAAGCCTGACGATTGCATCAGCAGATACATTTTTTTACAAGTTTTTCAGCTATTTATCAGGGGCACATTCTGGAGGAAATTTGGAAAGTGGAATTAATTTGGAACACAACGAATCCTTCCATGAATTAATGTACATATTCAGTCATTAAAATGAATATCCAAACATCTATCTGTGCAGCAACTATCGAACCACAGATAGAATTCTGTTGAGAGATGAACTGCATATCCTACCTTGAGGAGTATTCCTTGACTACATATTTAGCTTCACTGCTGCGGTAGTCATAGCTGTAATGTCTGTGCTTGCACGGGTAAAATGGCAGAGCCTTAGTCGCCATGGTCAACAAACTTCAAAAAGACCTGTCAATAAAACCATACATGAAAACATCACTTAAAAACATTCAAACACATTTTTGTGTTCAAAACATTTCAGCAATTTAAAGAGAGTAAATGAACCCAGATATGATGTTTCAGCTATACAATTCCTGTCAGAACACAGTTCAGCAGTGAGCTTATGAGGTTTTCAGCCTTCAACATGTCTTAATGGTTATATTTTTTAATCACCTGTACATTTGCCCTTTGACCTTTTGGTGTAAATTGCATGTAGCAGATACAGAATAACTTCCACAACTTACAATCCATTTATCCATCTGGATATGTATTGAAGCAATTCAGGTTAAGTACCTTTTTTTTTTTTACAGTACCCCAACTGGGATTGAAACCTGCAATCTTTTAATTACAAGCCTAGCTATTATACTACACTGCTACCCAAGATATAGATGTCCTGAGGGTTATATTCTGGTGGTTTTGCAAGAAATGGCATTGCGACAAATATTCTTTGTCAGACTAAGAACTGCATTAAATAAAACAAGAGTGGAACATCTTGCTTTGAGATTCTTGTTCCTGTTTATCTCTAATTCATACATATGCAAATCTAGTGAGTCACATCACAAAAATGTAAAGGTGTCTTGCAGAGTGATCATATTGACTAACTGGCACTGCATATTTAAAAGAAAAATAATGTTTGTCTAAATAAATTGTATTGCATTCAATAACTTTATATATTTTCAAATCAAGAAAAGCAATACTGCTCTAATTCTTTTAAATATATGTATTGCACACTATGGCCAAATTCCTTGCAGAATCAGGTTTTATTATTTAATAAATTTTTAGTCCTTAACTGTAAATGGTTTGCTTTACATTAACAAATACTGTAGTGAGACATAAACACATTGGAACATTGTTTGCCAGGACTGTATTTCATATTCAGAATATTTATGTCAATTAATTTAATAATGTTTGTTCATAATTTACAAATGTATACATTAAACTTTGCGATGAGTTCCTTTTCTAATTGCTCACAAAAGTAGTCACCGCTGCACTGCTTTTATGGCCCTGCAGGGTTAAAATGTTACATAATCGTAATAGGTCTACAGTTTTAGATATGTCAATCACAATTTCACATTCATAGTAATAATGGTAATCTGTTTCTATGATGGCCTAAACAAGTGTATATAAAATATATACTTTGCGCAGGTGGACTACGTGCAGACATTTGAGAGTGTCATTCTAAATTTCGCTCCCTCAAATCCATATTAAAACCTCCATAAACTTGGAACATTCTCTCTCCCTGCGGATTTCCTGATGTGGCCACTCCGCTGCAGGTTCACTGGTATCTGTAGAGCGGCAAGCTAAATCACTTAGCACGAGGCACTGTAAATGTCAAACCCAATGCCATTCCTCTCAGCACTTGAGCGTCACTTTACTGCATAAGACCTAAATATCTCTGCTCTGATATCTTTTCACACGAAATTGTATAGTGGTATAGGTGCAATTAATTTTAAATATCCAGATCTTTTCAGGACAGGAAGGTAATGTCTAAAAACAATTAAGATCACTGATGCAATTAACGCTATCCATAAAAATGTGCAAGTAGGCAAGGCTAATTTATTACATTTAAGCAAATTAGCCTACGATTAAATTAAAACAGGCCTGGCTTAATTAATAGTCTACATTTGCACGTAAACTTTAATTTGAAATATCCATTAAGTTATTACAGGCAATGTAGCCTAATCCACGATTTTTTAAAATATTCAGGTAACAGTTCTGCAGTGACTTCTCGTTCTAACTCAAGGTGATGCTGTAACAGGGTGTAAAAGTTCAGTTTTACCACGATTCCAGTGTATAGCCAATTAACATATTGGCCTACATCCCCTCAGCCTAAAACTTTAATCTTTGAACTTTTAGTCACAAAAAATGTGAAAAATCCCCTCATGTTCATTAGCAATAGCCGGAGGACGCGCGTTAATGTTCAAGATGAAATAATAGCAACAAAGAAAACCAAACTTACCCCGTGAGATTAAAAGAGCGCAGAGCGGAGGATAATCGGCCCGAACCCGCTTGGGAATCACTTGCTGATGAAAACAAAAATATTACCCCCACGGAATGCTTCTCCACTCGCACCCCATTTAAGGATAGGCATAGAACTATATATAGCATTTGCATCAACTTTCTGCTTCATTTCTTGCTTGCAGTAAAGCACATCGCAAAGACAGGTTACAAGGGATGTTGAGAAGGCTAGTCTACTCAAACATTATTGAATGATAAATGTTCTTTATACAATATGCTTGCTATTCTTTCCTCCACGTAGGCAAAAGGTGCTGTTGGTGTCGAGGGAATGCAACGTGTATGGATTCAGAGCTAATCAATAAAATACAATAAACATTGGATAGCGGAGAGGTCTCTGAATGTGGAAAAAAAACTATTTGGCTTCAAGACAAATTAACTGTAGGCTAGGGCTTAGGCTACAGAGGGTGATATCTGAAGAGGAGTTCGTAGTTAAACGTTTCATGGTACATCTAGCATATCCATGGACAGAATAGAGGGCTATGCAATGCCTACGTTTAATCGTCCACTGAATTTAAGGTACTGCACTGTTCATGTCCTTAACCCCTTTTTAGGTTTCTTAAGACAGCCTATACCGCCCCTCAACTGAGCTCCTTCCAAATTCTATTTTTAACAAGAGATCAAGTTTTCTGAAAGTCTGTAAAGGGATACCAGTTTTCAGGACTTTATTTTTAAATATCGGTGAACTTGTAGGCCTATTCCTGTAGCTAATAAAAATAATCAGAGACAGTTGATTTCGCATTCAATAGAGAAATTTCAGTAGGTTATTATCTTCTCCATTTCGCTGAAGTGTGAGGGTAGGCTACACCCATTTCTTTCGACATAATTATAAGGTTGCAGTAGCCTACATGTCACTATGGGTCTGAACGGATTTCATAAATTGTTGTAGGCTAAATTAGACCAGGAGAATGTAATTCGTATAAGTAGCCTAGGCTACGTGCATATTTTCTGTATCGCCTGACCTACTTAATATTATGTTAAATTGGTATAGCCTTGCCTAAATATGAGCATAGGCCAATTCATATTGGTAACCATAGCATATGCTAATAAGTAATATTCATTAAAATAATGAATATTAGTAGACTATGTTAAACATCATCATTAGAATACGTATTGCGCTAACAATGATAGGCTAAAACAATATTCATAATGAAATTGTGTGGGGAAAGAGGACATATTTTAGTTATTTTTAAGCGTGAAATCTGGCCTTTTCATATATCTCTGATATGCACTAATATCATTAAGTGTTACAGGCTACGGAAAAGAGAGATCGCATAGGCTATGGCAGTTCTCCCTGCATGCGATCAGAAAAAATCTTAGGTATCCTGTCTATCGTAGGCTATAGGCTGTGTGAAATGTGCGAATGGCTATGTGAAATACTGCGTCCTGTAATAGGCTGTAATTCATTCTCATCGTTACATCGTAGAATGCCCATTTATTTTATCTTTCAAGTTATGTATTGGCATATTTCGCTCACTTGCCTTGCACAACCACCCAAGTTTTTGACAATAGCCATGTGACACAGAGTTATGTGCGGTCCAGGAAACGTATAGCCTACCTTCCTCATTTATAGTAAATTAGAGGAGTCATGTGAAATAAATGTGATACGTGTCACGTGACTGCTTTTCAAAGGCGGCCCAGAAGCGGCAAGTCTGCGCAGCCTCAGACGCATCCAACCACGGGACAAAGGTAATCTGCACTGCTCTGCTGCCTGGCAGTGAAAGCTAAACTGAGCGTACGTGTTTACCTGTGGCGAGAACTCAGAAGCTGAGTTGGACGAACATCGCTAAACAATCAACAGGGCTGCTAGTTGACATAGCCCACGTAGGGTACATAGGCTATCGATAGCAAGCTAGCATTATTTTGGCAGTTCACAAAGCTCGGCTAAAGCATTTGATCATTACGCTACAGGAGGTAAGAACACATTTTCTAATTAGGCTAACGTTACACAATTCAGATTTTTAAAGAAGAAAACTAAGCGAGCAAACGTTCATGTTAATGGTCGCGGCCGTGTTTGTTGTTTGGCTAGCCAGCTAGCCAAGGGAACACAAAGTTAGGGGGGAGGGTTTACGGGACATGTTGATGTTTTAAGTCTTACACCAGTAACACTGTAGCCTAATGTATCTCAATATACAGTTGCTGCCGTATGGATTTATGCATTTGTGCTTCTGGGTAAAAACAGCATTCATTAGTATTCTGTGCACAGCAAGGTTGGTTGTTTTTTTCTGATTGAAGCCTTGTTGTAGGCTAAAATTGTACCTTGAGAAATGTATTTATTTCAATTTGAGCAATGGTAGTCAAGTTATTTAAACTTAATTGTATTGTATAGAAATTCCTGATTCACACCTTCAGATGGTAACGTTAGGTATGAAGAGAAGATAAATAATGGCTTTCACTCTTACCCAAATCAACAAAAACACTTAATAGTTCACACTATTGGCTCTGTTCACATGGCTTACTGGTCTGAAAGAGCCATATGGTCACATGTCAAATGTGAAAGGAGTGCACTTATTACGAAAATTATAAACTAGCCAAAACAAATACGTTTTCATAGAATGCATAACAAACTGACGGGTCATTGATATAAATATTCAGTTATTATTTTACTTGTTTTGACACAGGGTTGATTTTCCTGGATAATGGGATCATTTGTCTTTTTTGCCCTGCTGTTCCTGAGCTGTGGACTTGGGACTTTATCATATAAACTCTTAATGTAAGTGACTCATTCTGAGCCTTTCAGACTCATTTTTCATAAGCCTTCTAACTGCTCTAACCTCTAACTGTTACTTAGTCATCATTTTGTGACCGATTAACAGGGAAGTGGAGTAGAATGTGCCTGTTTGCAGGAAAGTAGTTCGCTGTTTAATAATAATAATTAGAATAATTTGTTGTATATGCTGTATTGTAAATTGAATGTGTCTGTCAGTATAACATTTATTTTTTTATTTCCAGGAATGAGTGGTCAATGCTGATTTTGACTCATCACTGGCCACAGACATATTGCAATGTAATGGTATTTTTGTCTTTAAAAAAATAATTAGATTAAATGTTACCTTTTAATTTTTTGGGGGAATTCCTTAGCATTTATTAACAATTATTTTGCACTGATCGATGATCATGTCCTTTTATTTTTATTTAGTAATGTTCTAAAATACAGTTTAGATTTTAAAGGCATAATTTTGCATAATGCATTGCATTTAGTAGTTTTATACCGTATAGGTATATATTAATACTTACAACTTTTTGTGTGCTTTTAGATGGAACATTGTAAGACAGATATCGGCTACTGGACTTTGCATGGACTGTGGTAAGTTTTTCTCTGGACAGTTACTTCGATATGGACTGTTAGTCTTTTGTCACAGCACGTCAATTGAATCAATAATTTAATTTTGGCAGTGAACCTTCTGAGTTTGTTGATTATGAATTAGTGATGTCATTTCTAAAATATGTGTATTCAAATGTTTTATAGGACAAATAAAGGAGATACATGCAATTCATCTTGGCACTTCAATGCAAGTCTAATAGAGGTATTTATTAACCATAGTGCAATAATGTACTGGTAAACTACATAACCTCAGCAGTCAGTGAGAGGGGAAAGCACACACACACACACACACACACACACACACACACACCACATATACATACATGTGTCCACACATGTTTTTTTGGCCTAGTGTTGGGTAGTGTGAACATTTCTCTTGATGTTTTATTGCCTGGTTTTGCAGGACTTGATGCCACAGATGAGAAAATGGTGGCCTGATCTTGTCCATCCCATGCCCTCTCACGCCACCGTCTTCTGGTACAGTACATTCCACTAACATTTTTCAAACGTTTCATAGTGAAGGCTGGCACCATTTGCATTTAGCTTTTGCGATTGGTTGCCAGCAAGCAGGAGATCTCTGGTAGACCGTTAAAACTAGGGTGGCAGTTTAGTACAATGGTTAAGGAACTGGGTTTGTAATCGAAAGGTTGCAGGTTCGATTACCAGGTAGGACACTGCCGTTGTACCCCTGAGCAAGGAACTTCACCTGCATTGCTTCAGTATATATCCAGCTGTAAATGGATACTATGTATAAATGCAGAAATGCTGTGTAAGTCGCTCTGGATAAGAGCGTCTGCTACATGCCTGTAATGTAATGTAACTACCCAGTTCAGTAAATATCCAATATAAATGGATTGTGTTATAATATAAGTAAATAGGCGGCAGTTTAGTACAATGGTTAAGGAACTGGGTTTGTAATCGAAAGGTTGCAGGTTCGATTCCCAGGTAGGACACTGCCGTTGTACCCCTGAGCAAGGTTCTTCACCTGCATTGCTTCAGTATATATCCAGCTGTAAATGGATACTATGTATAAATGCAGAAATGCTGTGTAAGTCGCTCTGGATAAGAGCGTCTGCTAAATGCCTGTAATGTAATGTAACTACCCAGTTCAGTAAATATCCAATATAAATGGATTGTGTTATAATATAAGTAAATAGGCGGCAGTTTAGTACAATGGTTAAGGAACTGGGTTTGTAATCGAAAGGTTGCAGGTTCGATTCCCAGGTAGGACACTGCCGTTGTACCCCTGAGCAAGGTTCTTCACCTGCATTGCTTCAGTATATATCCAGCTGTAAATGGATACTATGTATAAATGCAGAAATGCTGTGTAAGTCGCTCTGGATAAGAGCGTCTGCTAAATGCCTGTAATGTAATGTAACTACCCAGTTCAGTAAATATCCAATATAAATGGATTGTGTTATAATATAAGTAAATAGGCGGCAGTGTAGTATAATGGTTAAGGAACTGGACTTGTAACCGAAAGGTTGCAGGTTCGATTCCCAGGTAGGACACTGCCGTTGTACCCTTGAGCTAGGAACTGAACCTGAATTGCTTCAGTATATATCCAGCTGTATGAATGGATAAATGTAATAAGATGTAATAAGAAGTTGTGTAAGTCGCTCTGGATAAGAGCGTCTGCTAAATGCCTGTCATGTAAGTCTTTCTGGATAAGCAATGAGAATGTCTGCTCAATGCCGAAAATTTAATGTAACGCTTGGAAATTAATTATTGTGTCCTGAGAATACTAAAGCTGTGTATATTGCCTTTTTGATTACATTGAACTCAGTTAATTAGCTTTTTGAGTGCACATTTTGAGTTTTTGGCCTTTTTAGGAAACATGAATGGATGAAACATGGAACTTGTGCTGCCCAATCAGAGCCCATGAACACAGAACATAAATACTTCAACAAGGCCCTGGAGCTCTACAACAAACTCGACCTTGATGGGTAGGCTGCCTGTTACAGCACTTGTTACTACTGTTACGTACTGTACTGCTATTACTGTTGCAGCTGTGACATTAACTACTGTTACATATATTTCATATTATTATTATTATAGTAAAAAAGGTGTGTGTCTCCAGCCTTTGTTGGATATTTTTGATGCCACTAGTATCTGATTCAATATTATTTTGATATACAGGTTCCTAATTCAAGGTGATTATTCAGTTAGTAATGTATGTTGTGTCTTTAAGAGATGCTACATTTGCTTTAAATGATCCACTTTATGTAATCCTTTGCAGGAGCAATCATGCTCTTTCATAGTGTTCAATAAAGAAGATTAGAATATTGTTTGCAAAGACAGGAGTATAGTTAATCAAGATTCAAAACTCAAATTAATTAGTTTTCATTTGCAGGCAGAATTGGATTATGACCAGAGGGGAAAGAGTGGCTAAGCCAGTTTCAAATTGCTTTCATTCCAGTTAACAAAAATATAGTGACTGTTTGGGAATGTTTGTGAGACTGGCAGCTAGTGTGAACTAGGATGTGCTTGACTTCCATAGATATTTTGCTGTGCATAGTTGCATTTCTTTTTCAGAAGAACACTTACGGCTAGACTTGCAGACAGTTTGTGCTGTGTTACAGCACAGCCATTTAAATTCCAGTGTACTTTCTAAACAGCTGCACTTTACAATTTCAGCACTCTGAGGAATCACAACATTGTGCCATCAGAAACCTATTACTCCGTGAGTAAATAATCATCTCCACAGTTTCTAACTTCAATCTTACTATTTTCTGTACAGAATAAGACAGGAGTTGATTGCCAATATAACAAAAAGACCAATTGATAGCAAAGTGTTATTTTATTTGTAAATCTTGTCCTAAAATTGGATAGACCGTACAAAAAGTAATTAATTATGATTAATTCAGTGGGTGCATGACATACCTTTGGATAGGAAAACAATTTAAGTTTGTTTATTGGAATTTTTGCATTTTTGTGCGTTTGATTTAGCTGGACGATATCGAAGGGGCCATCGTCAGTTTTTATAAAGTGAAGCCTAAGATCCAGTGTACTCATCCAGCAACGGTAATATTATGTTTGCTTGATTTAAACAGGGGGGATGTTGTAATGTCAGACACAGACTGCAAGGATTGGGTGCATGGAATGCATGGAATCTCTTAGTCCAGTAAAGCCACTGAACAATTTAAACTAGAGGCCACTGTTTTTTGGACAGCCCCGTTTAACCGGTTTTACAGAAGTGATGGCTGCAGGAATAATTAATGCATTATTCATCTTGATTACCTTAGCCTTGATTGGATGGGAACTCAAGCCAATCAGCTATTGGTTTAAAGAGGTAAAGCTGTGGGTCAGTAGGACCATCTGTGAAGAGCTCTCTAAAATGTCTTTCAGTGGAGAGATCTCTGGACCTGTGCTGTAGGTCTCTAGGGCTTTAGTGCAGAGATCTGTAAACGTCCCTTCAGTGGAGAGATTTCGGAACCTGTGCTGTAGGTCTCTGGGGCTTTAGTGCAGAGATCTGTAAACGTCTCTTCAGTGGAGAGATCTCTGAACCTGTGCTGTAGGTCTCTGGGGCTTTAG
>JAKUDI010000553.1:0-34223 GCA_022702515.1 Ilyophis sp. 1 JC-2022
CACATAGGGTGAATACTAGCAACATCAGCTGTCCCTGCTGACCGTTAACAGCATACCCCACATAGGGTGAATACTAGCAACATCAGCTGTCCCTGCTGACCGTTAACAGCATACCCCACATAGGGTGAATACTAGCAACATCAGCTGTCCCTGTGACCGTTAACAGCATACCCCACATAGGGTGAATACTAGCAACATCAGCTGTCCCTGCTGACCGTTAACAGCATACCCCACATAGGGTGAATACTAGCAACATCAGCTGTCCCTGCTGACCGTTAACAGCATACCCCACATAGGGTGAATACTAGCAACATCAGCTGTCCCTGCTGACCGTTAACAGCATACCCCACATAGGGTGAATACTAGCAACATCAGCTGTCCCTGCTGACCGTTAACAGCATACCCCACATAGGGTGAATACTAGCAACATCAGCTGTCCCTGCTGACCGTTAACAGCATACCCCACATAGGGTGAATACTAGCAACATCAGCTGTCCCTGCTGACCGTTAACAGCATACCCCACATAGGGTGAATACTAGCAACATCAGCTGTCCCTGCTGACCGTTAACAGCATACCCCACATAGGGTGAATACTAGCAACATCAGCTGTCCCTGATGACCGTTAACAGCATACCCCACATAGGGTGAATACTAGCAACATCAGCTGTCCCTGCTGACCGTTAACAGCATACCCCACATAGGGTGAATACTAGCAACATCAGCTGTCCCTGCTGACCGTTAACAGCATACCCCACATAGGGTGAATACTAGCAACATCAGCTGTCCCTGCTGACCGTTAACAGCATACCCCACATAGGGTGAATACTAGCAACATCAGCTGTCCCTGCTGACCGTTAACAGCATACCCCACATAGGGTGAATACTAGCAACATCAGCTGTCCCTGCTGACCGTTAACAGCATACCCCACATAGGGTGAATACTAGCAACATCAGCTGTCCCGCTGACCGTTAACAGCATACCCCACATAGGGTGAATACTAGCAACATCAGCTGTCCCTGCTGACCGTTAACAGCATACCCCACATAGGGTGAATACTAGCAACATCAGCTGTCCCTGCTGACCGTTAACAGCATACCCCACATAGGGTGAATACTAGCAACATCAGCTGTCCCTGCTGACCGTTAACAGCATACCCCACATAGGGTGAATACTAGCAACATCAGCTGTCCCTGCTGACCGTTAACAGCATACCCCACATAGGGTGAATACTAGCAACATCAGCTGTCCCTGCTGACCGTTAACAGCATACCCCACATAGGGTGAATACTAGCAACATCAGCTGTCCCTGCTGACCGTTAACAGCATACCCCACATAGGGTGAATACTAGCAACATCAGCTGTCCCGCTGACCGTTAACAGCATACCCCACATAGGGTGAATACTAGCAACATCAGCTGTCCCTGCTGACCGTTAACAGCATACCCCACATAGGGTGAATACTAGCAACATCAGCTGTCCCTGCTGACCGTTAACAGCATACCCCACATAGGGTGAATACTAGCAACATCAGCTGTCCCTGCTGACCGTTAACAGCATACCCCACATAGGGTGAATACTAGCAACATCAGCTGTCCCTGCTGACCGTTAACAGCATACCCCACATAGGGTGAATACTAGCAACATCAGCTGTCCGTTTTGACCGTTAACAGCATACCCCACATAGGGTGAATACTAGCAACATCAGCTGTCCCTGCTGACCGTTAACAGCATACCCCACATAGGGTGAATACTAGCAACATCAGCTGTCCCTGCTGACCGTTAACAGCATACCCCACATAGGGTGAATACTAGCAACATCAGCTGTCCCTGCTGACCGTTAACAGCATACCCCACATAGGGTGAATACTAGCAACATCAGCTGTCCCTGCTGACCGTTAACAGCATACCCCACATAGGGTGAATACTAGCAACATCAGCTGTCCCTGCTGACCGTTAACAGCATACCCCACATAGGGTGAATACTAGCAACATCAGCTGTCCCTGCTGACCGTTAACAGCATACCCCACATAGGGTGAATACTAGCAACATCAGCTGTCCCTGCTGACCGTTAACAGCATACCCCACATAGGGTGAATACTAGCAACATCAGCTGTCCCTGCTGACCGTTAACAGCATACCCCACATAGGGTGAATACTAGCAACATCAGCTGTCCCTGCTGACCGTTAACAGCATACCCCACATAGGGTGAATACTAGCAACATCAGCTGTCCCTGCTGACCGTTAACAGCATACCCCACATAGGGTGAATACTAGCAACATCAGCTGTCCCTGCTGACCGTTAACAGCATACCCCACATAGGGTGAATACTAGCAACATCAGCTGTCCCTGCTGACCGTTAACAGCATACCCCACATAGGGTGAATACTAGCAACATCAGCTGTCCCTGCTGACCGTTAACAGCATACCCCACATAGGGTGAATACTAGCAACATCAGCTGTCCCTGCTGACCGTTAACAGCATACCCCACATAGGGTGAATACTAGCAACATCAGCTGTCCCTGCTGACCGTTAACAGCATACCCCACATAGGGTGAATACTAGCAACATCAGCTGTCCCTGTGACCGTTAACAGCATACCCCACATAGGGTGAATACTAGCAACATCAGCTGTCCCTGCTGACCATTAACAGCATACCCCACATAGGGTGAATACTAGCAACATCAGCTGTCTCTGCTGACCGTTAACAGCATACCCCACATAGGGTGAATACTAGCAACATCAGCTGTCTCTGTGACCGTTAACAGCATACCCCACATAGGGTGAATACTACCAACATCAGCTGTCTCTGCTGACCGTTAACAGCATACCCCACATAGGGTGAATACTAGCAACATCAGCTGTCTCTGTGACCGTTAACAGCATACCCCACATAGGGTGAATACTAGCAACATCAGCTGTCCCTGCTGACCGTTAACAGCATACCCCACATAGGGTGAATACTAGCAACATCAGCTGTCCCTGTGACCGTTAACAGCATACCCCACATAGGGTGAATACTAGCAACATCAGCTGTCCCTGCTGACCGTTAACAGCATACCCCACATAGGGTGAATACTAGCAACATCAGCTGTCCCTGCTGACCGTTAACAGCATACCCCACATAGGGTGAATACTAGCAACATCAGCTGTCCCTGTGACCGTTAACAGCATACCCCACATAGGGTGAATACTAGCAACATCAGCTGTCCCTGCTGACCGTTAACAGCATACCCCACATAGGGTGAATACTAGCAACATCAGCTGACCGTTAACAGCATACCCCACATAGGGTGAATACTAGCAACATCAGCTGTCCCTGCTGACCGTTAACAGCATACCCCACATAGGGTGAATACTAGCAACATCAGCTGTCCCTGCTGACCGTTAACAGCATACCCCACATAGGGTGAATACTAGCAACATCAGCTGTCCCTGCTGACCGTTAACAGCATACCCCACATAGGGTGAATACTAGCAACATCAGCTGTCCCTGTGACCGTTAACAGCATACCCCACATAGGGTGAATACTAGCAACATCAGCTGTCCCTGCTGACCGTTAACAGCATACCCCACATAGGGTGAATACTAGCAACATCAGCTGTCCCTGCTGACCGTTAACAGCATACCCCACATAGGGTGAATACTAGCAACATCAGCTGTCCCTGCTGACCGTTAACAGCATACCCCACATAGGGTGAATACTAGCAACATCAGCTGTCCCTGCTGACCGTTAACAGCATACCCCACATAGGGTGAATACTAGCAACATCAGCTGTCCCTGCTGACCGTTAACAGCATACCCCACATAGGGTGAATACTAGCAACATCAGCTGTCCCTGCTGACCGTTAACAGCATACCCCACATAGGGTGAATACTAGCAACATCAGCTGTCCCTGCTGACCGTTAACAGCATACCCCACATAGGGTGAATACTAGCAACATCAGCTGTCCCTGCTGACCGTTAACAGCATACCCCACATAGGGTGAATACTAGCAACATCAGCTGTCCCTGCTGACCGTTAACAGCATACCCCACATAGGGTGAATACTAGCAACATCAGCTGTCCCTGCTGACCGTTAACAGCATACCCCACATAGGGTGAATACTAGCAACATCAGCTGTCCCTGCTGACCGTTAACAGCATACCCCACATAGGGTGAATACTAGCAACATCAGCTGTCCCTGCTGACCGTTAACAGCATACCCCACATAGGGTGAATACTAGCAACATCAGCTGTCCCTGCTGACCGTTAACAGCATACCCCACATAGGGTGAATACTAGCAACATCAGCTGTCCCTGCTGACCGTTAACAGCATACCCCACATAGGGTGAATACTAGCAACATCAGCTGTCCCTGCTGACCGTTAACAGCATACCCCACATAGGGTGAATACTAGCAACATCAGCTGTCCCTGCTGACCGTTAACAGCATACCCCACATAGGGTGAATACTAGCAACATCAGCTGTCCCTGCTGACCGTTAACAGCATACCCCACATAGGGTGAATACTAGCAACATCAGCTGTCCCTGCTGACCGTTAACAGCATACCCCACATAGGGTGAATACTAGCAACATCAGCTGTCCCTGTGACCGTTAACAGCATACCCCACATAGGGTGAATACTAGCAACATCAGCTGTCCCTGCTGACCGTTAACAGCATACCCCACATAGGGTGAATACTAGCAACATCAGCTGTCCCTGCTGACCGTTAACAGCATACCCCACATAGGGTGAATACTAGCAACATCAGCTGTCCCTGTGACCGTTAACAGCATACCCCACATAGGGTGAATACTAGCAACATCAGCTGTCCCTGCTGACCGTTAACAGCATACCCCACATAGGGTGAATACTAGCAACATCAGCTGTCCCTGTGACCGTTAACAGCATACCCCACATAGGGTGAATACTAGCAACATCAGCTGTCCCTGCTGACCGTTAACAGCATACCCCACATAGGGTGAATACTAGCAACATCAGCTGTCCCTGTGACCGTTAACAGCATACCCCACATAGGGTGAATACTAGCAACATCAGCTGTCCCTGCTGACCGTTAACAGCATACCCCACATAGGGTGAATACTAGCAACATCAGCTGTCCCTGCTGACCGTTAACAGCATACCCCACATAGGGTGAATACTAGCAACATCAGCTGTCCCTGTGACCGTTAACAGCATACCCCACATAGGGTGAATACTAGCAACATCAGCTGTCCCTGCTGACCGTTAACAGCATACCCCACATAGGGTGAATACTAGCAACATCAGCTGACCGTTAACAGCATACCCCACATAGGGTGAATACTAGCAACATCAGCTGTCCCTGCTGACCGTTAACAGCATACCCCACATAGGGTGAATACTAGCAACATCAGCTGTCCCTGCTGACCGTTAACAGCATACCCCACATAGGGTGAATACTAGCAACATCAGCTGTCCCTGCTGACCGTTAACAGCATACCCCACATAGGGTGAATACTAGCAACATCAGCTGTCCCTGCTGACCGTTAACAGCATACCCCACATAGGGTGAATACTAGCAACATCAGCTGTCCCTGCTGACCGTTAACAGCATACCCCACATAGGGTGAATACTAGCAACATCAGCTGTCCCTGCTGACCGTTAACAGCATACCCCACATAGGGTGAATACTAGCAACATCAGCTGTCCCTGCTGACCGTTAACAGCATACCCCACATAGGGTGAATACTAGCAACATCAGCTGTCCCTGCTGACCGTTAACAGCATACCCCACATAGGGTGAATACTAGCAACATCAGCTGTCCCTGCTGACCGTTAACAGCATACCCCACATAGGGTGAATACTAGCAACATCAGCTGTCCCTGCTGACCGTTAACAGCATACCCCACATAGGGTGAATACTAGCAACATCAGCTGTCCCTGTGATGACGTTAACAGCATACCCCACATAGGGTGAATACTAGCAACATCAGCTGTCCCTGCTGACCGTTAACAGCATACCCCACATAGGGTGAATACTAGCAACATCAGCTGTCCCTGCTGACCGTTAACAGCATACCCCACATAGGGTGAATACTAGCAACATCAGCTGTCCCTGCTGACCGTTAACAGCATACCCCACATAGGGTGAATACTAGCAACATCAGCTGTCCCTGCTGACCGTTAACAGCATACCCCACATAGGGTGAATACTAGCAACATCAGCTGTCCCTGTGACCGTTAACAGCATACCCCACATAGGGTGAATACTAGCAACATCAGCTGTCCCTGCTGACCGTTAACAGCATACCCCACATAGGGTGAATACTAGCAACATCAGCTGTCCCTGTGACCGTTAACAGCATACCCCACATAGGGTGAATACTAGCAACATCAGCTGTCCCTGCTGACCGTTAACAGCATACCCCACATAGGGTGAATACTAGCAACATCAGCTGTCCCTGCTGACCGTTAACAGCATACCCCACATAGGGTGAATACTAGCAACATCAGCTGTCCCTGTGACCGTTAACAGCATACCCCACATAGGGTGAATACTAGCAACATCAGCTGTCCCTGCTGACCGTTAACAGCATACCCCACATAGGGTGAATACTAGCAACATCAGCTGACCGTTAACAGCATACCCCACATAGGGTGAATACTAGCAACATCAGCTGTCCCTGCTGACCGTTAACAGCATACCCCACATAGGGTGAATACTAGCAACATCAGCTGTCCCTGCTGACCGTTAACAGCATACCCCACATAGGGTGAATACTAGCAACATCAGCTGTCCCTGCTGACCGTTAACAGCATACCCCACATAGGGTGAATACTAGCAACATCAGCTGTCCCTGCTGACCGTTAACAGCATACCCCACATAGGGTGAATACTAGCAACATCAGCTGTCCCTGCTGACCGTTAACAGCATACCCCACATAGGGTGAATACTAGCAACATCAGCTGTCCCTGCTGACCGTTAACAGCATACCCCACATAGGGTGAATACTAGCAACATCAGCTGTCCCTGCTGACCGTTAACAGCATACCCCACATAGGGTGAATACTAGCAACATCAGCTGTCCCTGCTGACCGTTAACAGCATACCCCACATAGGGTGAATACTAGCAACATCAGCTGTCCCTGCTGACCGTTAACAGCATACCCCACATAGGGTGAATACTAGCAACATCAGCTGTCCCTGCTGACCGTTAACAGCATACCCCACATAGGGTGAATACTAGCAACATCAGCTGTCCCTGCTGACCGTTAACAGCATACCCCACATAGGGTGAATACTAGCAACATCAGCTGTCCCTGCTGACCGTTAACAGCATACCCCACATAGGGTGAATACTAGCAACATCAGCTGTCCCTGCTGACCGTTAACAGCATACCCCACATAGGGTGAATACTAGCAACATCAGCTGTCCCTGCTGACCGTTAACAGCATACCCCACATAGGGTGAATACTAGCAACATCAGCTGTCCCTGCTGACCGTTAACAGCATACCCCACATAGGGTGAATACTAGCAACATCAGCTGTCCCTGCTGACCGTTAACAGCATACCCCACATAGGGTGAATACTAGCAACATCAGCTGTCCCTGCTGACCGTTAACAGCATACCCCACATAGGGTGAATACTAGCAACATCAGCTGTCCCTGCTGACCGTTAACAGCATACCCCACATAGGGTGAATACTAGCAACATCAGCTGTCCCTGCTGACCGTTAACAGCATACCCCACATAGGGTGAATACTAGCAACATCAGCTGTCCCTGCTGACCGTTAACAGCATACCCCACATAGGGTGAATACTAGCAACATCAGCTGTCCCTGCTGACCGTTAACAGCATACCCCACATAGGGTGAATACTAGCAACATCAGCTGACCGTTAACAGCATACCCCACATAGGGTGAATACTAGCAACATCAGCTGTCCCTGCTGACCGTTAACAGCATACCCCACATAGGGTGAATACTAGCAACATCAGCTGTCCCTGCTGACCGTTAACAGCATACCCCACATAGGGTGAATACTAGCAACATCAGCTGTCCCTGCTGACCGTTAACAGCATACCCCACATAGGGTGAATACTAGCAACATCAGCTGTCCCTGCTGACCGTTAACAGCATACCCCACATAGGGTGAATACTAGCAACATCAGCTGTCCCTGCTGACCGTTAACAGCATACCCCACATAGGGTGAATACTAGCAACATCAGCTGTCCCTGCTGACCGTTAACAGCATACCCCACATAGGGTGAATACTAGCAACATCAGCTGTCCCTGCTGACCGTTAACAGCATACCCCACATAGGGTGAATACTAGCAACATCAGCTGTCCCTGCTGACCGTTAACAGCATACCCCACATAGGGTGAATACTAGCAACATCAGCTGTCCCTGCTGACCGTTAACAGCATACCCCACATAGGGTGAATACTAGCAACATCAGCTGACCGTTAACAGCATACCCCACATAGGGTGAATACTAGCAACATCAGCTGTCCCTGCTGACCGTTAACAGCATACCCCACATAGGGTGAATACTAGCAACATCAGCTGTCCCTGCTGACCGTTAACAGCATACCCCACATAGGGTGAATACTAGCAACATCAGCTGTCCCTGCTGACCGTTAACAGCATACCCCACATAGGGTGAATACTAGCAACATCAGCTGTCCCTGCTGACCGTTAACAGCATACCCCACATAGGGTGAATACTAGCAACATCAGCTGTCCCTGCTGACCGTTAACAGCATACCCCACATAGGGTGAATACTAGCAACATCAGCTGTCCCTGCTGACCGTTAACAGCATACCCCACATAGGGTGAATACTAGCAACATCAGCTGTCCCTGCTGACCGTTAACAGCATACCCCACATAGGGTGAATACTAGCAACATCAGCTGTCCCTGCTGACCGTTAACAGCATACCCCACATAGGGTGAATACTAGCAACATCAGCTGTCCCTGCTGACCGTTAACAGCATACCCCACATAGGGTGAATACTAGCAACATCAGCTGTCCCTGCTGACCGTTAACAGCATACCCCACATAGGGTGAATACTAGCAACATCAGCTGTCCCTGCTGACCGTTAACAGCATACCCCACATAGGGTGAATACTAGCAACATCAGCTGTCCCTGCTGACCGTTAACAGCATACCCCACATAGGGTGAATACTAGCAACATCAGCTGTCCCTGCTGACCGTTAACAGCATACCCCACATAGGGTGAATACTAGCAACATCAGCTGTCCCTGCTGACCGTTAACAGCATACCCCACATAGGGTGAATACTAGCAACATCAGCTGTCCCTGCTGACCGTTAACAGCATACCCCACATAGGGTGAATACTAGCAACATCAGCTGTCCCTGCTGACCGTTAACAGCATACCCCACATAGGGTGAATACTAGCAACATCAGCTGTCCCTGTGATGACGTTAACAGCATACCCCACATAGGGTGAATACTAGCAACATCAGCTGTCCCTGCTGACCGTTAACAGCATACCCCACATAGGGTGAATACTAGCAACATCAGCTGTCCCTGCTGACCGTTAACAGCATACCCCACATAGGGTGAATACTAGCAACATCAGCTGTCCCTGTGACCGTTAACAGCATACCCCACATAGGGTGAATACTAGCAACATCAGCTGTCCCTGCTGACCGTTAACAGCATACCCCACATAGGGTGAATACTAGCAACATCAGCTGTCCCTGTGACCGTTAACAGCATACCCCACATAGGGTGAATACTAGCAACATCAGCTGTCCCTGCTGACCGTTAACAGCATACCCCACATAGGGTGAATACTAGCAACATCAGCTGTCCCTGTGACCGTTAACAGCATACCCCACATAGGGTGAATACTAGCAACATCAGCTGTCCCTGCTGACCGTTAACAGCATACCCCACATAGGGTGAATACTAGCAACATCAGCTGTCCCTGCTGACCGTTAACAGCATACCCCACATAGGGTGAATACTAGCAACATCAGCTGTCCCTGCTGACCGTTAACAGCATACCCCACATAGGGTGAATACTAGCAACATCAGCTGTCCCTGCTGACCGTTAACAGCATACCCCACATAGGGTGAATACTAGCAACATCAGCTGACCGTTAACAGCATACCCCACATAGGGTGAATACTAGCAACATCAGCTGTCCCTGCTGACCGTTAACAGCATACCCCACATAGGGTGAATACTAGCAACATCAGCTGTCCCTGCTGACCGTTAACAGCATACCCCACATAGGGTGAATACTAGCAACATCAGCTGTCCCTGCTGACCGTTAACAGCATACCCCACATAGGGTGAATACTAGCAACATCAGCTGTCCCTGCTGACCGTTAACAGCATACCCCACATAGGGTGAATACTAGCAACATCAGCTGTCCCTGCTGACCGTTAACAGCATACCCCACATAGGGTGAATACTAGCAACATCAGCTGTCCCTGCTGACCGTTAACAGCATACCCCACATAGGGTGAATACTAGCAACATCAGCTGTCCCTGCTGACCGTTAACAGCATACCCCACATAGGGTGAATACTAGCAACATCAGCTGTCCCTGCTGACCGTTAACAGCATACCCCACATAGGGTGAATACTAGCAACATCAGCTGACCGTTAACAGCATACCCCACATAGGGTGAATACTAGCAACATCAGCTGTCCCTGCTGACCGTTAACAGCATACCCCACATAGGGTGAATACTAGCAACATCAGCTGTCCCTGCTGACCGTTAACAGCATACCCCACATAGGGTGAATACTAGCAACATCAGCTGTCCCTGCTGACCGTTAACAGCATACCCCACATAGGGTGAATACTAGCAACATCAGCTGTCCCTGCTGACCGTTAACAGCATACCCCACATAGGGTGAATACTAGCAACATCAGCTGTCCCTGCTGACCGTTAACAGCATACCCCACATAGGGTGAATACTAGCAACATCAGCTGTCCCTGCTGACCGTTAACAGCATACCCCACATAGGGTGAATACTAGCAACATCAGCTGTCCCTGCTGACCGTTAACAGCATACCCCACATAGGGTGAATACTAGCAACATCAGCTGTCCCTGCTGACCGTTAACAGCATACCCCACATAGGGTGAATACTAGCAACATCAGCTGTCCCTGCTGACCGTTAACAGCATACCCCACATAGGGTGAATACTAGCAACATCAGCTGTCCCTGCTGACCGTTAACAGCATACCCCACATAGGGTGAATACTAGCAACATCAGCTGTCCCTGCTGACCGTTAACAGCATACCCCACATAGGGTGAATACTAGCAACATCAGCTGTCCCTGCTGACCGTTAACAGCATACCCCACATAGGGTGAATACTAGCAACATCAGCTGTCCCTGCTGACCGTTAACAGCATACCCCACATAGGGTGAATACTAGCAACATCAGCTGTCCCTGCTGACCGTTAACAGCATACCCCACATAGGGTGAATACTAGCAACATCAGCTGTCCCTGCTGACCGTTAACAGCATACCCCACATAGGGTGAATACTAGCAACATCAGCTGTCCCTGCTGACCGTTAACAGCATACCCCACATAGGGTGAATACTAGCAACATCAGCTGTCCCTGCTGACCGTTAACAGCATACCCCACATAGGGTGAATACTAGCAACATCAGCTGTCCCTGTGAACGTTAACAGCATACCCCACATAGGGTGAATACTAGCAACATCAGCTGTCCCTGCTGACCGTTAACAGCATACCCCACATAGGGTGAATACTAGCAACATCAGCTGTCTCTGCTGACCGTTAACAGCATACCCCACATAGGGTGAATACTAGCAACATCAGCTGTCCCTGTGACCGTTAACAGCATACCCCACATAGGGTGAATACTAGCAACATCAGCTGTCCCTGCTGACCGTTAACAGCATACCCCACATAGGGTGAATACTAGCAACATCAGCTGTCCCTGCTGACCGTTAACAGCATACCCCACATAGGGTGAATACTAGCAACATCAGCTGTCCCTGCTGACCGTTAACAGCATACCCCACATAGGGTGAATACTAGCAACATCAGCTGTCCCTGCTGACCGTTAACAGCATACCCCACATAGGGTGAATACTAGCAACATCAGCTGTCCCTGCTGACCGTTAACAGCATACCCCACATAGGGTGAATACTAGCAACATCAGCTGTCCCTGCTGACCGTTAACAGCATACCCCACATAGGGTGAATACTAGCAACATCAGCTGTCCCTGTGACCGTTAACAGCATACCCCACATAGGGTGAATACTAGCAACATCAGCTGTCCCTGCTGACCGTTAACAGCATACCCCACATAGGGTGAATACTAGCAACATCAGCTGACCGTTAACAGCATACCCCACATAGGGTGAATACTAGCAACATCAGCTGTCCCTGTGACCGTTAACAGCATACCCCACATAGGGTGAATACTAGCAACATCAGCTGTCCCTGCTGACCGTTAACAGCATACCCCACATAGGGTGAATACTAGCAACATCAGCTGTCCCTGCTGACCGTTAACAGCATACCCCACATAGGGTGAATACTAGCAACATCAGCTGTCCCTGCTGACCGTTAACAGCATACCCCACATAGGGTGAATACTAGCAACATCAGCTGTCCCTGCTGACCGTTAACAGCATACCCCACATAGGGTGAATACTAGCAACATCAGCTGTCCCTGCTGACCGTTAACAGCATACCCCACATAGGGTGAATACTAGCAACATCAGCTGTCCCTGCTGACCGTTAACAGCATACCCCACATAGGGTGAATACTAGCAACATCAGCTGTCCCTGCTGACCGTTAACAGCATACCCCACATAGGGTGAATACTAGCAACATCAGCTGTCCCTGCTGACCGTTAACAGCATACCCCACATAGGGTGAATACTAGCAACATCAGCTGTCCCTGCTGACCGTTAACAGCATACCCCACATAGGGTGAATACTAGCAACATCAGCTGTCCCTGTGACCGTTAACAGCATACCCCACATAGGGTGAATACTAGCAACATCAGCTGTCCCTGCTGACCGTTAACAGCATACCCCACATAGGGTGAATACTAGCAACATCAGCTGTCCCTGCTGACCGTTAACAGCATACCCCACATAGGGTGAATACTAGCAACATCAGCTGTCCCTGCTGACCGTTAACAGCATACCCCACATAGGGTGAATACTAGCAACATCAGCTGTCCCTGCTGACCGTTAACAGCATACCCCACATAGGGTGAATACTAGCAACATCAGCTGTCCCTGCTGACCGTTAACAGCATACCCCACATAGGGTGAATACTAGCAACATCAGCTGTCCCTGCTGACCGTTAACAGCATACCCCACATAGGGTGAATACTAGCAACATCAGCTGTCCCTGCTGACCGTTAACAGCATACCCCACATAGGGTGAATACTAGCAACATCAGCTGACCGTTAACAGCATACCCCACATAGGGTGAATACTAGCAACATCAGCTGTCCCTGCTGACCGTTAACAGCATACCCCACATAGGGTGAATACTAGCAACATCAGCTGTCCCTGCTGACCGTTAACAGCATACCCCACATAGGGTGAATACTAGCAACATCAGCTGTCCCTGCTGACCGTTAACAGCATACCCCACATAGGGTGAATACTAGCAACATCAGCTGTCCCTGCTGACCGTTAACAGCATACCCCACATAGGGTGAATACTAGCAACATCAGCTGTCCCTGCTGACCGTTAACAGCATACCCCACATAGGGTGAATACTAGCAACATCAGCTGTCCCTGCTGACCGTTAACAGCATACCCCACATAGGGTGAATACTAGCAACATCAGCTGTCCCTGCTGACCGTTAACAGCATACCCCACATAGGGTGAATACTAGCAACATCAGCTGTCCCTGCTGACCGTTAACAGCATACCCCACATAGGGTGAATACTAGCAACATCAGCTGTCCCTGTGACCGTTAACAGCATACCCCACATAGGGTGAATACTAGCAACATCAGCTGTCCCTGCTGACCGTTAACAGCATACCCCACATAGGGTGAATACTAGCAACATCAGCTGTCCCTGCTGACCGTTAACAGCATACCCCACATAGGGTGAATACTAGCAACATCAGCTGTCCCTGCTGACCGTTAACAGCATACCCCACATAGGGTGAATACTAGCAACATCAGCTGTCCCTGCTGACCGTTAACAGCATACCCCACATAGGGTGAATACTAGCAACATCAGCTGTCCCTGCTGACCGTTAACAGCATACCCCACATAGGGTGAATACTAGCAACATCAGCTGTCCCTGCTGACCGTTAACAGCATACCCCACATAGGGTGAATACTAGCAACATCAGCTGTCCCTGCTGACCGTTAACAGCATACCCCACATAGGGTGAATACTAGCAACATCAGCTGTCCCTGCTGACCGTTAACAGCATACCCCACATAGGGTGAATACTAGCAACATCAGCTGTCCCTGCTGACCGTTAACAGCATACCCCACATAGGGTGAATACTAGCAACATCAGCTGTCCCTGCTGACCGTTAACAGCATACCCCACATAGGGTGAATACTAGCAACATCAGCTGTCCCTGCTGACCGTTAACAGCATACCCCACATAGGGTGAATACTAGCAACATCAGCTGTCCCTGCTGACCGTTAACAGCATACCCCACATAGGGTGAATACTAGCAACATCAGCTGTCCCTGCTGACCGTTAACAGCATACCCCACATAGGGTGAATACTAGCAACATCAGCTGACCGTTAACAGCATACCCCACATAGGGTGAATACTAGCAACATCAGCTGTCCCTGCTGACCGTTAACAGCATACCCCACATAGGGTGAATACTAGCAACATCAGCTGTCCCTGCTGACCGTTAACAGCATACCCCACATAGGGTGAATACTAGCAACATCAGCTGTCCCTGCTGACCGTTAACAGCATACCCCACATAGGGTGAATACTAGCAACATCAGCTGTCCCTGCTGACCGTTAACAGCATACCCCACATAGGGTGAATACTAGCAACATCAGCTGTCCCTGCTGACCGTTAACAGCATACCCCACATAGGGTGAATACTAGCAACATCAGCTGTCCCTGCTGACCGTTAACAGCATACCCCACATAGGGTGAATACTAGCAACATCAGCTGTCCCTGCTGACCGTTAACAGCATACCCCACATAGGGTGAATACTAGCAACATCAGCTGTCCCTGCTGACCGTTAACAGCATACCCCACATAGGGTGAATACTAGCAACATCAGCTGTCCCTGCTGACCGTTAACAGCATACCCCACATAGGGTGAATACTAGCAACATCAGCTGTCCCTGCTGACCGTTAACAGCATACCCCACATAGGGTGAATACTAGCAACATCAGCTGTCCCTGCTGACCGTTAACAGCATACCCCACATAGGGTGAATACTAGCAACATCAGCTGTCCCTGCTGACCGTTAACAGCATACCCCACATAGGGTGAATACTAGCAACATCAGCTGTCCCTGCTGACCGTTAACAGCATACCCCACATAGGGTGAATACTAGCAACATCAGCTGTCCCTGCTGACCGTTAACAGCATACCCCACATAGGGTGAATACTAGCAACATCAGCTGTCCCTGCTGACCGTTAACAGCATACCCCACATAGGGTGAATACTAGCAACATCAGCTGTCCCTGCTGACCGTTAACAGCATACCCCACATAGGGTGAATACTAGCAACATCAGCTGTCCCTGCTGACCGTTAACAGCATACCCCACATAGGGTGAATACTAGCAACATCAGCTGTCCCTGCTGACCGTTAACAGCATACCCCACATAGGGTGAATACTAGCAACATCAGCTGTCCCTGCTGACCGTTAACAGCATACCCCACATAGGGTGAATACTAGCAACATCAGCTGTCCCTGCTGACCGTTAACAGCATACCCCACATAGGGTGAATACTAGCAACATCAGCTGTCCCTGCTGACCGTTAACAGCATACCCCACATAGGGTGAATACTAGCAACATCAGCTGTCCCTGCTGACCGTTAACAGCATACCCCACATAGGGTGAATACTAGCAACATCAGCTGTCCCTGCTGACCGTTAACAGCATACCCCACATAGGGTGAATACTAGCAACATCAGCTGTCCCTGCTGACCGTTAACAGCATACCCCACATAGGGTGAATACTAGCAACATCAGCTGTCCCTGCTGACCGTTAACAGCATACCCCACATAGGGTGAATACTAGCAACATCAGCTGTCCCTGCTGACCGTTAACAGCATACCCCACATAGGGTGAATACTAGCAACATCAGCTGTCCCTGCTGACCGTTAACAGCATACCCCACATAGGGTGAATACTAGCAACATCAGCTGTCCCTGCTGACCGTTAACAGCATACCCCACATAGGGTGAATACTAGCAACATCAGCTGTCCCTGCTGACCGTTAACAGCATACCCCACATAGGGTGAATACTAGCAACATCAGCTGTCCCTGCTGACCGTTAACAGCATACCCCACATAGGGTGAATACTAGCAACATCAGCTGTCCCTGCTGACCGTTAACAGCATACCCCACATAGGGTGAATACTAGCAACATCAGCTGTCCCTGCTGACCGTTAACAGCATACCCCACATAGGGTGAATACTAGCAACATCAGCTGTCCCTGCTGACCGTTAACAGCATACCCCACATAGGGTGAATACTAGCAACATCAGCTGTCCCTGCTGACCGTTAACAGCATACCCCACATAGGGTGAATACTAGCAACATCAGCTGTCCCTGCTGACCGTTAACAGCATACCCCACATAGGGTGAATACTAGCAACATCAGCTGACCGTTAACAGCATACCCCACATAGGGTGAATACTAGCAACATCAGCTGTCCCTGCTGACCGTTAACAGCATACCCCACATAGGGTGAATACTAGCAACATCAGCTGTCCCTGCTGACCGTTAACAGCATACCCCACATAGGGTGAATACTAGCAACATCAGCTGTCCCTGCTGACCGTTAACAGCATACCCCACATAGGGTGAATACTAGCAACATCAGCTGTCCCTGCTGACCGTTAACAGCATACCCCACATAGGGTGAATACTAGCAACATCAGCTGTCCCTGCTGACCGTTAACAGCATACCCCACATAGGGTGAATACTAGCAACATCAGCTGTCCCTGCTGACCGTTAACAGCATACCCCACATAGGGTGAATACTAGCAACATCAGCTGTCCCTGCTGACCGTTAACAGCATACCCCACATAGGGTGAATACTAGCAACATCAGCTGTCCCTGCTGACCGTTAACAGCATACCCCACATAGGGTGAATACTAGCAACATCAGCTGTCCCTGCTGACCGTTAACAGCATACCCCACATAGGGTGAATACTAGCAACATCAGCTGTCCCTGCTGACCGTTAACAGCATACCCCACATAGGGTGAATACTAGCAACATCAGCTGTCCCTGCTGACCGTTAACAGCATACCCCACATAGGGTGAATACTAGCAACATCAGCTGTCCCTGCTGACCGTTAACAGCATACCCCACATAGGGTGAATACTAGCAACATCAGCTGTCCCTGCTGACCGTTAACAGCATACCCCACATAGGGTGAATACTAGCAACATCAGCTGTCCCTGCTGACCGTTAACAGCATACCCCACATAGGGTGAATACTAGCAACATCAGCTGTCCCTGCTGACCGTTAACAGCATACCCCACATAGGGTGAATACTAGCAACATCAGCTGTCCCTGCTGACCGTTAACAGCATACCCCACATAGGGTGAATACTAGCAACATCAGCTGTCCCTGCTGACCGTTAACAGCATACCCCACATAGGGTGAATACTAGCAACATCAGCTGTCCCTGCTGACCGTTAACAGCATACCCCACATAGGGTGAATACTAGCAACATCAGCTGACCGTTAACAGCATACCCCACATAGGGTGAATACTAGCAACATCAGCTGTCCCTGCTGACCGTTAACAGCATACCCCACATAGGGTGAATACTAGCAACATCAGCTGTCCCTGCTGACCGTTAACAGCATACCCCACATAGGGTGAATACTAGCAACATCAGCTGTCCCTGCTGACCGTTAACAGCATACCCCACATAGGGTGAATACTAGCAACATCAGCTGTCCCTGCTGACCGTTAACAGCATACCCCACATAGGGTGAATACTAGCAACATCAGCTGTCCCTGCTGACCGTTAACAGCATACCCCACATAGGGTGAATACTAGCAACATCAGCTGTCCCTGCTGACCGTTAACAGCATACCCCACATAGGGTGAATACTAGCAACATCAGCTGTCCCTGCTGACCGTTAACAGCATACCCCACATAGGGTGAATACTAGCAACATCAGCTGTCCCTGCTGACCGTTAACAGCATACCCCACATAGGGTGAATACTAGCAACATCAGCTGTCCCTGCTGACCGTTAACAGCATACCCCACATAGGGTGAATACTAGCAACATCAGCTGTCCCTGCTGACCGTTAACAGCATACCCCACATAGGGTGAATACTAGCAACATCAGCTGTCCCTGCTGACCGTTAACAGCATACCCCACATAGGGTGAATACTAGCAACATCAGCTGTCCCTGCTGACCGTTAACAGCATACCCCACATAGGGTGAATACTAGCAACATCAGCTGTCCCTGCTGACCGTTAACAGCATACCCCACATAGGGTGAATACTAGCAACATCAGCTGTCCCTGCTGACCGTTAACAGCATACCCCACATAGGGTGAATACTAGCAACATCAGCTGTCCCTGCTGACCGTTAACAGCATACCCCACATAGGGTGAATACTAGCAACATCAGCTGTCCCTGCTGACCGTTAACAGCATACCCCACATAGGGTGAATACTAGCAACATCAGCTGTCCCTGCTGACCGTTAACAGCATACCCCACATAGGGTGAATACTAGCAACATCAGCTGTCCCTGTGACCGTTAACAGCATACCCCACATAGGGTGAATACTAGCAACATCAGCTGTCCCTGCTGACCGTTAACAGCATACCCCACATAGGGTGAATACTAGCAACATCAGCTGTCCCTGTGACCGTTAACAGCATACCCCACATAGGGTGAATACTAGCAACATCAGCTGTCCCTGCTGACCGTTAACAGCATACCCCACATAGGGTGAATACTAGCAACATCAGCTGTCCCTGCTGACCGTTAACAGCATACCCCACATAGGGTGAATACTAGCAACATCAGCTGTCCCTGCTGACCGTTAACAGCATACCCCACATAGGGTGAATACTAGCAACATCAGCTGTCCCTGCTGACCGTTAACAGCATACCCCACATAGGGTGAATACTAGCAACATCAGCTGTCCCTGTGACCGTTAACAGCATACCCCACATAGGGTGAATACTAGCAACATCAGCTGTCCCTGCTGACCGTTAACAGCATACCCCACATAGGGTGAATACTAGCAACATCAGCTGTCCCTGCTGACCGTTAACAGCATACCCCACATAGGGTGAATACTAGCAACATCAGCTGTCCCTGCTGACCGTTAACAGCATACCCCACATAGGGTGAATACTAGCAACATCAGCTGTCCCTGCTGACCGTTAACAGCATACCCCACATAGGGTGAATACTAGCAACATCAGCTGTCCCTGCTGACCGTTAACAGCATACCCCACATAGGGTGAATACTAGCAACATCAGCTGTCCCTGCTGACCGTTAACAGCATACCCCACATAGGGTGAATACTAGCAACATCAGCTGTCCCTGCTGACCGTTAACAGCATACCCCACATAGGGTGAATACTAGCAACATCAGCTGTCCCTGCTGACCGTTAACAGCATACCCCACATAGGGTGAATACTAGCAACATCAGCTGTCCCTGTGACCGTTAACAGCATACCCCACATAGGGTGAATACTAGCAACATCAGCTGTCCCTGCTGACCGTTAACAGCATACCCCACATAGGGTGAATACTAGCAACATCAGCTGTCCCTGCTGACCGTTAACAGCATACCCCACATAGGGTGAATACTAGCAACATCAGCTGTCCCTGTGACCGTTAACAGCATACCCCACATAGGGTGAATACTAGCAACATCAGCTGTCCCTGCTGACCGTTAACAGCATACCCCACATAGGGTGAATACTAGCAACATCAGCTGTCCTGCTGACCGTTAACAGCATACCCCACATAGGGTGAATACTAGCAACATCAGCTGTCCCTGCTGACCGTTAACAGCATACCCCACATAGGGTGAATACTAGCAACATCAGCTGTCCCTGTGACCGTTAACAGCATACCCCACATAGGGTGAATACTAGCAACATCAGCTGTCCCTGCTGACCGTTAACAGCATACCCCACATAGGGTGAATACTAGCAACATCAGCTGTCCCTGCTGACCGTTAACAGCATACCCCACATAGGGTGAATACTAGCAACATCAGCTGTCCCTGCTGACCGTTAACAGCATACCCCACATAGGGTGAATACTAGCAACATCAGCTGTCCCTGCTGACCGTTAACAGCATACCCCACATAGGGTGAATACTAGCAACATCAGCTGTCCCTGCTGACCGTTAACAGCATACCCCACATAGGGTGAATACTAGCAACATCAGCTGTCCTGTGACCGTTAACAGCATACCCCACATAGGGTGAATACTAGCAACATCAGCTGTCCCTGCTGACCGTTAACAGCATACCCCACATAGGGTGAATACTAGCAACATCAGCTGTCCCTGCTGACCGTTAACAGCATACCCCACATAGGGTGAATACTAGCAACATCAGCTGTCCCTGCTGACCGTTAACAGCATACCCCACATAGGGTGAATACTAGCAACATCAGCTGTCCCTGCTGACCGTTAACAGCATACCCCACATAGGGTGAATACTAGCAACATCAGCTGTCCCTGCTGACCGTTAACAGCATACCCCACATAGGGTGAATACTAGCAACATCAGCTGTCCCTGCTGACCGTTAACAGCATACCCCACATAGGGTGAATACTAGCAACATCAGCTGTCCCTGCTGACCGTTAACAGCATACCCCACATAGGGTGAATACTAGCAACATCAGCTGTCCCTGTGACCGTTAACAGCATACCCCACATAGGGTGAATACTAGCAACATCAGCTGTCCCTGCTGACCGTTAACAGCATACCCCACATAGGGTGAATACTAGCAACATCAGCTGTCCCTGCTGACCGTTAACAGCATACCCCACATAGGGTGAATACTAGCAACATCAGCTGTCCCTGTGACCGTTAACAGCATACCCCACATAGGGTGAATACTAGCAACATCAGCTGTCCCTGCTGACCGTTAACAGCATACCCCACATAGGGTGAATACTAGCAACATCAGCTGTCCCTGCTGACCGTTAACAGCATACCCCACATAGGGTGAATACTAGCAACATCAGCTGTCCCTGTGACCGTTAACAGCATACCCCACATAGGGTGAATACTAGCAACATCAGCTGTCCCTGCTGACCGTTAACAGCATACCCCACATAGGGTGAATACTAGCAACATCAGCTGTCCCTGCTGACCGTTAACAGCATACCCCACATAGGGTGAATACTAGCAACATCAGCTGTCCCTGTGACCGTTAACAGCATACCCCACATAGGGTGAATACTAGCAACATCAGCTGTCCCTGCTGACCGTTAACAGCATACCCCACATAGGGTGAATACTAGCAACATCAGCTGTCCCTGCTGACCGTTAACAGCATACCCCACATAGGGTGAATACTAGCAACATCAGCTGTCCCTGTGACCGTTAACAGCATACCCCACATAGGGTGAATACTAGCAACATCAGCTGTCCCTGCTGACCGTTAACAGCATACCCCACATAGGGTGAATACTAGCAACATCAGCTGTCCCTGCTGACCGTTAACAGCATACCCCACATAGGGTGAATACTAGCAACATCAGCTGTCCCTGCTGACCGTTAACAGCATACCCCACATAGGGTGAATACTAGCAACATCAGCTGTCCCTGCTGACCGTTAACAGCATACCCCACATAGGGTGAATACTAGCAACATCAGCTGTCCCTGTGACCGTTAACAGCATACCCCACATAGGGTGAATACTAGCAACATCAGCTGTCCCTGTGACCGTTAACAGCATACCCCACATAGGGTGAATACTAGCAACATCAGCTGTCCCTGCTGACCGTTAACAGCATACCCCACATAGGGTGAATACTAGCAACATCAGCTGTCCCTGTGACCGTTAACAGCATACCCCACATAGGGTGAATACTAGCAACATCAGCTGTCCCTGCTGACCGTTAACAGCATACCCCACATAGGGTGAATACTAGCAACATCAGCTGTCCCTGTGACCGTTAACAGCATACCCCACATAGGGTGAATACTAGCAACATCAGCTGTCCCTGCTGACCGTTAACAGCATACCCCACATAGGGTGAATACTAGCAACATCAGCTGTCCCTGCTGACCGTTAACAGCATACCCCACATAGGGTGAATACTAGCAACATCAGCTGTCCCTGCTGACCGTTAACAGCATACCCCACATAGGGTGAATACTAGCAACATCAGCTGTCCCTGCTGACCGTTAACAGCATACCCCACATAGGGTGAATACTAGCAACATCAGCTGTCCCTGTGACCGTTAACAGCATACCCCACATAGGGTGAATACTAGCAACATCAGCTGTCCCTGCTGACCGTTAACAGCATACCCCACATAGGGTGAATACTAGCAACATCAGCTGTCCCTGTGACCGTTAACAGCATACCCCACATAGGGTGAATACTAGCAACATCAGCTGTCCCTGTGACCGTTAACAGCATACCCCACATAGGGTGAATACTAGCAACATCAGCTGTCCCTGTGACCGTTAACAGCATACCCCACATAGGGTGAATACTAGCAACATCAGCTGTCCCTGCTGACCGTTAACAGCATACCCCACATAGGGTGAATACTAGCAACATCAGCTGTCCCTGCTGACCGTTAACAGCATACCCCACATAGGGTGAATACTAGCAACATCAGCTGTCCCTGCTGACCGTTAACAGCATACCCCACATAGGGTGAATACTAGCAACATCAGCTGTCCCTGTGACCGTTAACAGCATACCCCACATAGGGTGAATACTAGCAACATCAGCTGTCCCTGCTGACCGTTAACAGCATACCCCACATAGGGTGAATACTAGCAACATCAGCTGTCCCTGTGACCGTTAACAGCATACCCCACATAGGGTGAATACTAGCAACATCAGCTGTCCCTGCTGACCGTTAACAGCATACCCCACATAGGGTGAATACTAGCAACATCAGCTGTCCCTGCTGACCGTTAACAGCATACCCCACATAGGGTGAATACTAGCAACATCAGCTGTCCCTGTGACCGTTAACAGCATACCCCACATAGGGTGAATACTAGCAACATCAGCTGTCCCTGTGACCGTTAACAGCATACCCCACATAGGGTGAATACTAGCAACATCAGCTGTCCCTGCTGACCGTTAACAGCATACCCCACATAGGGTGAATACTAGCAACATCAGCTGTCCCTGTGACCGTTAACAGCATACCCCACATAGGGTGAATACTAGCAACATCAGCTGTCCCTGTGACCGTTAACAGCATACCCCACATAGGGTGAATACTAGCAACATCAGCTGTCCCTGCTGACCGTTAACAGCATACCCCACATAGGGTGAATACTAGCAACATCAGCTGTCCCTGCTGACCGTTAACAGCATACCCCACATAGGGTGAATACTAGCAACATCAGCTGTCCCTGTGACCGTTAACAGCATACCCCACATAGGGTGAATACTAGCAACATCAGCTGTCCCTGTGACCGTTAACAGCATACCCCACATAGGGTGAATACTAGCAACATCAGCTGTCCCTGTGACCGTTAACAGCATACCCCACATAGGGTGAATACTAGCAACATCAGCTGTCCCTGCTGACCGTTAACAGCATACCCCACATAGGGTGAATACTAGCAACATCAGCTGTCCCTGCTGACCGTTAACAGCATACCCCACATAGGGTGAATACTAGCAACATCAGCTGTCCCTGCTGACCGTTAACAGCATACCCCACATAGGGTGAATACTAGCAACATCAGCTGTCCCTGTGACCGTTAACAGCATACCCCACATAGGGTGAATACTAGCAACATCAGCTGTCCCTGCTGACCGTTAACAGCATACCCCACATAGGGTGAATACTAGCAACATCAGCTGTCCCTGTGACCGTTAACAGCATACCCCACATAGGGTGAATACTAGCAACATCAGCTGTCTCTGCTGACCGTTAACAGCATACCCCACATAGGGTGAATACTAGCAACATCAGCTGTCCCTGTGACCGTTAACAGCATACCCCACATAGGGTGAATACTAGCAACATCAGCTGTCCCTGCTGACCGTTAACAGCATACCCCACATAGGGTGAATACTAGCAACATCAGCTGTCCCTGTGACCGTTAACAGCATACCCCACATAGGGTGAATACTAGCAACATCAGCTGTCCCTGTGACCGTTAACAGCATACCCCACATAGGGTGAATACTAGCAACATCAGCTGTCCCTGCTGACCGTTAACAGCATACCCCACATAGGGTGAATACTAGCAACATCAGCTGTCCCTGCTGACCGTTAACAGCATACCCCACATAGGGTGAATACTAGCAACATCAGCTGTCCCTGTGACCGTTAACAGCATACCCCACATAGGGTGAATACTAGCAACATCAGCTGTCCCTGTGACCGTTAACAGCATACCCCACATAGGGTGAATACTAGCAACATCAGCTGTCCCTGCTGACCGTTAACAGCATACCCCACATAGGGTGAATACTAGCAACATCAGCTGTCCCTGTGACCGTTAACAGCATACCCCACATAGGGTGAATACTAGCAACATCAGCTGTCCCTGTGACCGTTAACAGCATACCCCACATAGGGTGAATACTAGCAACATCAGCTGTCCCTGTGACCGTTAACAGCATACCCCACATAGGGTGAATACTAGCAACATCAGCTGTCCCTGCTGACCGTTAACAGCATACCCCACATAGGGTGAATACTAGCAACATCAGCTGTCCCTGTGACCGTTAACAGCATACCCCACATAGGGTGAATACTAGCAACATCAGCTGTCCCTGTGACCGTTAACAGCATACCCCACATAGGGTGAATACTAGCAACATCAGCTGTCCCTGCTGACCGTTAACAGCATACCCCACATAGGGTGAATACTAGCAACATCAGCTGTCCCTGCTGACCGTTAACAGCATACCCCACATAGGGTGAATACTAGCAACATCAGCTGTCCCTGTGACCGTTAACAGCATACCCCACATAGGGTGAATACTAGCAACATCAGCTGTCCCTGTGACCGTTAACAGCATACCCCACATAGGGTGAATACTAGCAACATCAGCTGTCCCTGCTGACCGTTAACAGCATACCCCACATAGGGTGAATACTAGCAACATCAGCTGTCCCTGCTGACCGTTAACAGCATACCCCACATAGGGTGAATACTAGCAACATCAGCTGTCCCTGTGACCGTTAACAGCATACCCCACATAGGGTGAATACTAGCAACATCAGCTGTCCCTGTGACCGTTAACAGCATACCCCACATAGGGTGAATACTAGCAACATCAGCTGTCCCTGTGACCGTTAACAGCATACCCCACATAGGGTGAATACTAGCAACATCAGCTGTCCCTGTGACCGTTAACAGCATACCCCACATAGGGTGAATACTAGCAACATCAGCTGTCCCTGCTGACCGTTAACAGCATACCCCACATAGGGTGAATACTAGCAACATCAGCTGTCCCTGCTGACCGTTAACAGCATACCCCACATAGGGTGAATACTAGCAACATCAGCTGTCCCTGTGACCGTTAACAGCATACCCCACATAGGGTGAATACTAGCAACATCAGCTGTCCCTGCTGACCGTTAACAGCATACCCCACATAGGGTGAATACTAGCAACATCAGCTGTCCCTGCTGACCGTTAACAGCATACCCCACATAGGGTGAATACTAGCAACATCAGCTGTCCCTGTGACCGTTAACAGCATACCCCACATAGGGTGAATACTAGCAACATCAGCTGTCCCTGCTGACCGTTAACAGCATACCCCACATAGGGTGAATACTAGCAACATCAGCTGTCCCTGTGACCGTTAACAGCATACCCCACATAGGGTGAATACTAGCAACATCAGCTGTCCCTGCTGACCGTTAACAGCATACCCCACATAGGGTGAATACTAGCAACATCAGCTGTCCCTGTGACCGTTAACAGCATACCCCACATAGGGTGAATACTAGCAACATCAGCTGTCCCTGTGACCGTTAACAGCATACCCCATAGGGTGAATACTAGCAACATCAGCTGTCCCTGCTGACCGTTAACAGCATACCCCACATAGGGTGAATACTAGCAACATCAGCTGTCCCTGCTGACCGTTAACAGCATACCCCACATAGGGTGAATACTAGCAACATCAGCTGTCCCTGCTGACCGTTAACAGCATACCCCACATAGGGTGAATACTAGCAACATCAGCTGTCCCTGCTGACCGTTAACAGCATACCCCACATAGGGTGAATACTAGCAACATCAGCTGTCCCTGTGACCGTTAACAGCATACCCCACATAGGGTGAATACTAGCAACATCAGCTGTCCCTGCTGACCGTTAACAGCATACCCCACATAGGGTGAATACTAGCAACATCAGCTGTCTCTGTGACCGTTAACAGCATACCCCACATAGGGTGAATACTAGCAACATCAGCTGTCCCTGTGACCGTTAACAGCATACCCCACATAGGGTGAATACTAGCAACATCAGCTGTCCCTGCTGACCGTTAACAGCATACCCCACATAGGGTGAATACTAGCAACATCAGCTGACCGTTAACAGCATACCCCACATAGGGTGAATACTAGCAACATCAGCTGTCCCTGTGACCGTTAACAGCATACCCCACATAGGGTGAATACTAGCAACATCAGCTGTCCCTGTGACCGTTAACAGCATACCCCACATAGGGTGAATACTAGCAACATCAGCTGTCCCTGTGACCGTTAACAGCATACCCCACATAGGGTGAATACTAGCAACATCAGCTGTCCCTGTGACCGTTAACAGCATACCCCACATAGGGTGAATACTAGCAACATCAGCTGTCCCTGCTGACCGTTAACAGCATACCCCACATAGGGTGAATACTAGCAACATCAGCTGTCTCTGTGACCGTTAACAGCATACCCCACATAGGGTGAATACTAGCAACATCAGCTGTCTCTGCTGACCGTTAACAGCATACCCCACATAGGGTGAATACTAGCAACATCAGCTGTCCCTGCTGACCGTTAACAGCATACCCCACATAGGGTGAATACTAGCAACATCAGCTGTCCCTGCTGACCGTTAACAGCATACCCCACATAGGGTGAATACTAGCAACATCAGCTGTCCCTGCTGACCGTTAACAGCATACCCCACATAGGGTGAATACTAGCAACATCAGCTGTCCCTGCTGACCGTTAACAGCATACCCCACATAGGGTGAATACTAGCAACATCAGCTGTCCCTGCTGACCGTTAACAGCATACCCCACATAGGGTGAATACTAGCAACATCAGCTGTCCCTGCTGACCGTTAACAGCATACCCCACATAGGGTGAATACTAGCAACATCAGCTGTCCCTGCTGACCGTTAACAGCATACCCCACATAGGGTGAATACTAGCAACATCAGCTGTCCCTGCTGACCGTTAACAGCATACCCCACATAGGGTGAATACTAGCAACATCAGCTGTCTCTGTGACCGTTAACAGCATACCCCACATAGGGTGAATACTAGCAACATCAGCTGTCCCTGCTGACCGTTAACAGCATACCCCACATAGGGTGAATACTAGCAACATCAGCTGTCCCTGCTGACCGTTAACAGCATACCCCACATAGGGTGAATACTAGCAACATCAGCTGTCCCTGTGACCGTTAACAGCATACCCCACATAGGGTGAATACTAGCAACATCAGCTGTCCCTGCTGACCGTTAACAGCATACCCCACATAGGGTGAATACTAGCAACATCAGCTGACCGTTAACAGCATACCCCACATAGGGTGAATACTAGCAACATCAGCTGTCCCTGTGACCGTTAACAGCATACCCCACATAGGGTGAATACTAGCAACATCAGCTGTCCCTGTGACCGTTAACAGCATACCCCACATAGGGTGAATACTAGCAACATCAGCTGTCCCTGTGACCGTTAACAGCATACCCCACATAGGGTGAATACTAGCAACATCAGCTGTCCCTGTGACCGTTAACAGCATACCCCACATAGGGTGAATACTAGCAACATCAGCTGTCCCTGCTGACCGTTAACAGCATACCCCACATAGGGTGAATACTAGCAACATCAGCTGTCTCTGTGACAGTTAACAGCATACCCCACATAGGGTGAATACTAGCAACATCAGCTGTCCCTGCTGACCGTTAACAGCATACCCCACATAGGGTGAATACTAGCAACATCAGCTGTCCCTGCTGACCGTTAACAGCATACCCCACATAGGGTGAATACTAGCAACATCAGCTGTCCCTGCTGACCGTTAACAGCATACCCCACATAGGGTGAATACTAGCAACATCAGCTGTCCCTGCTGACCGTTAACAGCATACCCCACATAGGGTGAATACTAGCAACATCAGCTGTCCCTGTGACCGTTAACAGCATACCCCACATAGGGTGAATACTAGCAACATCAGCTGTCCCTGTGACCGTTAACAGCATACCCCACATAGGGTGAATACTAGCAACATCAGCTGTCCCTACTGACCGTTAACAGCATACCCCACATAGAGTGAATACTAGCAACATCAGCTGTCCCTGCTGACCGTTAACAGCATACCCCACATAGGGTGAATACTAGCAACATCAGCTGTCTCTGTGACCGTTAACAGCATACCCCACATAGGGTGAATACTAGCAACATCAGCTGTCCCTGCTGACCGTTAACAGCATACCCCACATAGGGTGAATACTAGCAACATCAGCTGTCCCTGCTGACCGTTAACAGCATACCCCACATAGGGTGAATACTAGCAACATCAGCTGTCCCTGCTGACCGTTAACAGCATACCCCACATAGGGTGAATACTAGCAACATCAGCTGACCGTTAACAGCATACCCCACATAGGGTGAATACTAGCAACATCAGCTGTCCCTGCTGACCGTTAACAGCATACCCCACATAGGGTGAATACTAGCAACATCAGCTGTCCCTGCTGACCGTTAACAGCATACCCCACATAGGGTGAATACTAGCAACATCAGCTGTCCTTGTGACCGTTAACAGCATACCCCACATAGGGTGAATACTAGCAACATCAGCTGTCCCTGCTGACCGTTAACAGCATACCCCACATAGGGTGAATACTAGCAACATCAGCTGACCGTTAACAGCATACCCCACATAGGGTGAATACTAGCAACATCAGCTGTCCCTGTGACCGTTAACAGCATACCCCACATAGGGTGAATACTAGCAACATCAGCTGTCCCTGTGACCGTTAACAGCATACCCACATAGGGTGAATACTAGCAACATCAGCTGTCCCTGTGACCGTTAACAGCATACCCCACATAGGGTGAATACTAGCAACATCAGCTGTCCCTGTGACCGTTAACAGCATACCCCACATAGGGTGAATACTAGCAACATCAGCTGTCCCTGCTGACCGTTAACAGCATACCCCACATAGGGTGAATACTAGCAACATCAGCTGTCTCTGTGACCGTTAACAGCATACCCCACATAGGGTGAATACTAGCAACATCAGCTGTCTCTGCTGACCGTTAACAGCATACCCCACATAGGGTGAATACTAGCAACATCAGCTGTCCCTGCTGACCGTTAACAGCATACCCCACATAGGGTGAATACTAGCAACATCAGCTGTCCCTGCTGACCGTTAACAGCATACCCCACATAGGGTGAATACTAGCAACATCAGCTGTCCGTGACCGTTAACAGCATACCCCACATAGGGTGAATACTAGCAACATCAGCTGTCCCTGTGACCGTTAACAGCATACCCCACATAGGGTGAATACTAGCAACATCAGCTGTCCCTGTGACCGTTAACAGCATACCCCACATAGGGTGAATACTAGCAACATCAGCTGTCCCTGTGACCGTTAACAGCATACCCCACATAGGGTGAATACTAGCAACAAGAGCTGTCCCTGTGACCGTTAACAGCATACCCCACATAGGGTGAATACTAGCAACATCAGCTGTCCCTGCTGACCGTTAACAGCATACCCCACATAGGGTGAATACTAGCAACAACAGCTGTCCCTGTGACCGTTAACAGCATACCCAACATAGGGTGAATACTAGCAACATCAGCTGTCCCTGCTGACCGTTAACAGCATACCCCACATAGGGTGAATACTAGCAACATCAGCTGTCCCTGCTGACCGTTAACAGCATACCCCACATAGGGTGAATACTAGCAACATCAGCTGGCTCTGCTGACCGTTAACAGCATACCCCACATAGGGTGAATACTAGCAACATCAGCTGTCTCTGTGACCGTTAACAGCATACCCCACATAGGGTGAATACTAGCAACATCAGCTGTCCCTGCTGACCGTTAACAGCATACCCCACATAGGGTGAATACTAGCAACATCAGCTGTCCCTGCTGACCGTTAACAGCATACCCCACATAGGGTGAATACTAGCAACATCAGCTGTCCCTGCTGACCGTTAACAGCATACCCCACATAGGGTGAATACTAGCAACATCAGCTGTCCCTGCTGACCGTTAACAGCATAACCCACATAGGGTGAATACTAGCAACATCAGCTGTCCCTGCTGACCGTTAACAGCATACCCCACATAGGGTGAATACTAGCAACATCAGCTGTCCCTGCTGACCGTTAACAGCATACCCCACATAGGGTGAATACTAGCAACATCAGCTGTCCCTGCTGACCATTAACAGCATACCCCACATAGGGTGAATACTAGCAACATCAGCTGTCCCTGCTGACCGTTAACAGCATACGCCACATAGGGTGAATACTAGCAACATCAGCTGTCCCTGCTGACCGTTAACGGCATACCCCACATAGGGTGAATACTAGCAACATCAGCTGTCCCTGCTGACCGTTAACGGCATACCCCACATAGGGTGAATACTAGCAACATCAGCTGTCCCTGCTGACCGTTAACGGCATACCCCACATAGGGTGAATACTAGCAACATCAGCTGTCCCTGCTGACCGTTAACAGCATACCCCACATAGGGTGAATACTAGCAACATCAGCTGTCTCTGCTGACCGTTAACAGCATACCCCACATTGGGTGAATACTAGCAACATAAGCTGTCCCTACTGGCCGTTAACAGCATACCCCACATAGAGTGAATACTAGCAACATCAGCTGGCTCTGCTGACCGTTAACAGCATACCCCACATAGGGTGAATACTAGCAACATCAGCTGTCTCTGTGACCGTTAACAGCATACCCCACATAGGGTGAATACTAGCAACATCAGCTGTCCCTGCTGACCGTTAACAGCATACCCAACATAGGGTGAATACTAGCAACATCAGCTGTCCCTGCTGACCGTTAACAGCATACCCCACATAGGGTGAATACTAGCAACATCAGCTGTCCCTGCTGACCGTTAACAGCATACCCCACATAGGGTGAATACTAGCAACATCAGCTGTCCCTGCTGACCGTTAACAGCATACGCCACATAGGGTGAATACTAGCAACATCAGCTGTCCCTGCTGACCGTTAACTGCATACCCCACATAGGGTGAATACTAGCAACATCAGCTGTCCCTGCTGACCGTTAACGGCATACCCCACATAGGGTGAATACTAGCAACATCAGCTGTCCCTGCTGACCGTTAACGGCATACCCCACATAGGGTGAATACTAGCAACATCAGCTGTCCCTGCTGACCGTTAACAGCATACCCCACATAGGGTGAATACTAGCAACATCAGCTGTCTCTGCTGACCGTTAACAGCATACCCCACATTGGGTGAATACTAGCAACATAAGCTGTCCCTGCTGGCCGTTAACAGCATACCCCACATAGGGTGAATACTAGCAACATCAGCTGGCTCTGCTGACCGTTAACAGCATACCCCACATAGGGTGAATACTAGCAACATCAGCTGTCTCTGTGACCGTTAACAGCATACCCCACATAGGGTGAATACTAGCAACATCAGCTGTCCCTGCTGACCGTTAACAGCATACCCAACATAGGGTGAATACTAGCAACATCAGCTGTCCCTGCTGACCGTTAACAGCATACCCCACATAGGGTGAATACTAGCAACATCAGCTGTCCCTGCTGACCGTTAACAGCATACCCCACATAGGGTGAATACTAGCAACATCAGCTGACCGGTATCAGCATACCCCACATAGGGTGAATACTAGCAACATCAGCTGTCCCTGCTGACCGTTAACAGCATACCCCACATAGGGTGAATACTAGCAACATCAGCTGTCCCTGCTGACCGTTAACAGCATACCCCACATAGGGTGAATACTAGCAACATCAGCTGTCCCTGCTGACCGTTAACAGCATACCCCACATAGGGTGAATACTAGCAACATCAGCTGTCCCTGCTGACCGTTAACAGCATACCCCACATAGGGTGAATACTAGCAACATCAGCTGTCCCTGCTGACCGTTAACAGCATACGCCACATAGGGTGAATACTAGCAACATCAGCTGTCCCTGCTGACCGTTAACGGCATACCCCACATAGGGTGAATACTAGCAACATCAGCTGTCCCTGCTGACCGTTTACAGCATACCCCACATAGGGTGACTACTAGCAACATCAGCTGTCCCTGCTGACCGTTAACAGCATACCCCACATAGGGTGAATACTAGCAACATCAGCTGTCTCTGCTGACCGTTAACAGCATACCCCACATAGAGTGAATACTAGCAACATCAGCTGTCCCTGCTGACCGTTAACAGCATACCCCAAATAGGGTGAATACTAGCAACATCAGCTGTCCCTGTGACCGTTAACAGCATACCCCACATAGGGTGAATACTAGCAACATCAGCTGTCCCTGCTGACCGTTAACAGCATACCCCACATAGGGTGAATACTAGCAACATCAGCTGACCGTTAACAGCATACCCCACATAGGGTGAATACTAGCAACATCAGCTGTCCCAGCTGACCATTAACAGCATACCCCACATAGGGTGAATACTAGCAACATCAGCTGTCCCTGCTGACCGTTAACAGCATACCCCCCAAAACATAGCTGTTTTTTTTCAGAATTTCTTCAGAGTCCCGTTATTTTTCTAAGTGCTCACTTTTTTCCAAGTGCCCAGATCGGGACAACTGGTCATCCGCCGACGTTTTCGCAGACATTTTCGTTCGAACCAGGAGACTCCCCTGAACGCGTCGGTATCAAATTCAGCCAGATTGGACCGCGCGTTCCGGAGCTGGAGCTCAAAAAGCTGTTTTTTTTCAGAATTTCTTCAGAGTCCCGTTATTTTTCTAAGTGCTCACTTTTTTCCAAGTGCCCACATCGGGACAACCGCAGACGTTTTCGTTTATAGCCGAACCCCCGATCGTCGCACAGCCGAGTAAATAGGCTCCTTCGAACCGGGAGACTCCCCTGAACGCGTCGGTATCAAATTTGGCCAGATTGGACCGCGTGTTCCGGAGCTGGAGCTCAAAAAGCAGTTTTTTTCAAAATTTCTTCAGAGTCCCATTATTTTTCTAAGTGCTCACTTTTTTCCAAGTGCCCAGATCGGGACAACTGGTCATCCGCCGACGTTTTCGCAGACGTTTTCGTTCGAACCGGGAGACTCCCCTGAACGCGTCGGTATCAAATTCGGCCAGATTGGACCGCGCGTTCCGGAGCTGGAGCTCAAAAAGCTGTTTTTTTTCAGAATTTCTTCAGAGTCCCGTTATTTTTTTAAGTGCTCACTTTTTTCCAAGTGCCCACATCGGGACAACTGGTCACCCACAGACGTTTTCGTTTATAGCCGGACCCCTGAGCAAAGGTAATTTCCTCATAAGTACTTGAAATGATGTACAGCAAGCA